>JABTXL010021554.1:613746-645232 GCA_025134845.1 Neodon shergylaensis | reverse complement strand
TTCTTTCTTTCTTTCTTTCTTTCTTTCTTTCTTTCTTTCTTTCTTTCTTTCTTTCTTTCTTTCTTTCTGACTGTCTCTCTCCCTCCCTCTTTCTCTCTCTCTTTCTTTCTTTCTTTCCTTTATTCCATCCTTCTTTACTTTTTTTTTCTCTTTTTTTGAAACAGTGTCGCACTATGTAGGAACTCACAGAGATCACCTTGCTTCTTCTCAGTCCTGAGATGAAAGGTGAGGACCACCAGCCTTAGTTATCAGAACTACCTCAAGATAGTGCACAAACCAGAACCTCTAGAACAACCTAGAAGTTCAGCCCATTTGACCACCAGTTTTGGAATGAGCATACTTTGAAAAGGTAGCTTCATTCTCATGTTCATTAGAGTACCATTGGCTTGAGGCAGCCAATAAAAGCAGCCTATACCTGTGTGACCTGTGTGCCCTTTAGCTTCTAAGTGGATTTAAACAATAACAATAAAACTTATGATACACATATGCAATTCAGCCTAAGAAATAATGAGATCATATTATCTGTAACAACATGAAAGAACCTGGAGATCATTGTACTAAGTGAAATAAAACAGTATTATGTAATCATATCACATTAAATTATATGAGGCAAGAGAAATAAATCTACATGGAAGTCACTTCGTTACTATTTTTGATGACAATTTGACCAATCTTACACAAGTTCTCTCATATGTGGATTGTAAATGTGATGCATAGCAGGTGAGGGAAGAATGGTTATTACCTGATCATGGGCAGAAAGGGAGATGGAAGAAGTGAAACGCTAGTCAATGGATACTGACTTGAAGCTAGACAGCAGGATGAAGTTACAGTGTAGTACAGATGACCATATATAGACATATGTGTATCTGAATATAGGTACAAATTATGCTTTATCCATTTCAAAAAGCAATAGGAAAGGGCATTGGATATTTTTATGGTAATGACATTGTATAAGAGGATGATGTGGGAAGTGTATAAGGGCCAGAGGCTGTTGATATCTGCAATGAAACAGTATTTGCCAGTCATGGTAGGGCTGAACTCACAGCAGCTATATCACATACTCAAGACCTATACAAGATCAAATCAACCAAAATCCCAGTCTAGAAGATTGAAGGGATTATAAAACTCCATTTCTAGCTGAGACATTATTGTCAATTGGCCACTGCTCTGCCCAGAGTCAGTTTTCTTCACGAATGTGTTTCCAGAAACACTGTACTTGCTCCAATGGATGGTCCTACAACAGTGACCATGTAAGCAACACTATGTGGAAGACATGTGTTAAAAAAACATAGTGGGTGGATTTGATCAAAACACAATATATCCATATATGAAACTGTCAAACAATAACAAGGATTAAACAACAGAGAAATGATTGATGACTGTAGCAGAACAGATATGCTCAATCTGATTACACAGTGTATGTATGAATCCATCCCATGGTCCCTAAGTTAATTTGCATACCTTTGTGGTTTTACATATCAGTCAAAATAAATTTAATTTAAAAATGACAACAAGAAACTGGCAAGGTAGCAAGTTCTTTGTAATCCCAGCTGTTTGAGAGGCTGGAACAGGAGACTGCCTTGAGTTTAGGAATTTGAGACCAGTATGAGCAACACAGAGAGCTCTCATCTAAAAATATATAGATTAATTTAAAAAGAATATAGTCAAATATTTATAATCAAAGATCCCTAAACATGGGTTTAACAGTATTCTTGTGTGTGTGTGTTTGTATATTTGTGTGCGTGTTTGTGTGTGTGTTTGTGTGTGAGTGCTACTCGAGATTGAACACAGAGTCTGTGTACTCCACTGCTATCCCTTAAATCCAGGCTTTATTAATTGTACCCAGGAATCTATGAACCACAGAAATTGTATGCAAATTTATTAATATACCTAAAATTGCACTTTTCTAAGGATTTCAGGAAACTCTAAGTAGCCTGTGCTACTTAGAAAACATTAGAAGCACAAATTGAGGGAGTCCAGAGTAGTGAATTCAACATGTATCACTGACACATCTACAATTTCACATACGTATTTTAAGTGAGAGGATTATCATTTGAATATTGCTGTTAGAAGTGTATATACAGTCGAGGTTTGTTCTGCTATATCCAATGGCCTTCCATAAATTATGCACCTATGAATGTATAACCTGACATATTACCGGGTGCTGCTGCTGTCATTTACTTTATCACCATCATCTGTAAATTTGAATTTCCTCAATTATCTGAAAAACTTTAAATTTCACCTCTAATTTATCTTACTGGGCTTTCCAAGTTGATTTCTGATGAATGTTTTGAGTACATGATTTGATGCTTTGTTATCTATCTATCTATCTATCTATCTATCTATCTATCTATCTATCTATCTATCTATCTATCTGTTTATCTGTCTGTCTGTCTATCTATCTACCTACCTACCTACTTACATACCTATTCACCTACCCATTCTTCCCTCCCTCCATCATCTATTTCTTCTATCTCTCTCTTTCTCTCTCTATACTTCTATCTACCCACCCTCCCATCTATCTGCCTATCCACCCATCCAGCCACCCACCTATCCATCCATCCCTCCATCCATCATCCAGCCAGCTGTCTGTCTATCTATCTATCTATCTAATCTATCATCTATCATCTATCTATCTAACCACCCATCCATCCACCTAACCTCCCATTCCTCCATCTATCTATCTATCTATCTATCTATCTATCTATCTATCTATCTATCATCTATCTATCTATCTATCTATCTATCTATCTATCTATCTATCTATCCACCCATCCATCCAGCTAACCTCCTATTCCTCCCTCTATCCATCAATCCACCCGTCCATCCATTCCTATCTATCTATCTATCTATCTATCTATCTATCTATCTATCTATCTGTCTCTATCCATCCACTTATTCTATCTATCTACTTATTTATCTACCTAGTGTTTGCCACTTATTCTTTAGTTTTGGCTTGCTGTATTCCATAGTTAGTTTTAGCTGTTATTATAACACAAACTTAGAGTTACTTGGGAAAAGGGAGCCTCAATTGAAGAATTACCTGGATAAGATTGATCTACAACGCCTTTAATCCCAGCACTCGGGAGGCAGAGGCAGGCGGATCTCTGTGAGTTTGAGAGTTTGAGACCAGCCTGGTCTACAGAGCTAGTTCCAGGACAGGCTCCAAAGCCACAGAGAAACCCTGTCTTGAAAAACAAAAAAAACAAACAAACAACAAAAAAAAAGATTGATCTACAGTCATGTCTCTGGCATTTTCATAACTACTAAAGGATACAGGAGGTCACAGCCCACTGTGGGTGATGCTAATCTGTGGTAGGTTGGCCTGCTCTATGATAAAGCTAGCTGAGCAAGCCCCAAGAAACAAGCCAATAAACAACTTTCCACCTGTGGTCTCTGCTTCCATTCCTGCCTCCAGGTTCTTGCCTTGCATTCTGACCTTGGTTTTCCTGCTTGAAGGACTATAACAAGCTACAATAAACCCTTTCCAAGTTGATTTTGGTCATGGTGTTATCCTAACAATAGACAATTAACTAAAGAATTATATAATTAATAAACTCAATTATTCCATGACCAAGGTATGACATTTGTAGGCCTTCTCTAGGCCATGCAGAATACCACCAGAAATAGTTTCTTCCTTGGAACAATTGCAACCTTCCCCTTTTTTTTCCTCCCTCATTAGCACTCAGACTCATTCCCAAAAATAGCACACAGTTTTTGTGTTTTTCTGTTTGTTTGTGGGTTTTGTTTTGTTAGAGACGGGGCTTTTTGTATAGCCTTGTTGTCCTGGCCCTAGTTCTATAGAGCATGCTAGCCTCGAACTCACACAGACCCACCCATTTCTGCATCCTGAGTGCTAGAGTCAAAGGAATGCACTACCACACCACCACCCAGCTCAAATAAAAATCTTCAAAACACATGCAGTGATATTCAGCCTATCTCACTGCCCTCATATTGTGACTCATCAAAATTTTCCACCAGGGTGGAAAACATAGCTTGTTTGTTAGCTCACTTGCTTGCTCCTCTTCAGAACATTTGCTTCTTATTCCAATGAACTATTTTGAATAACAAGATTCCAATCAAGTTTAGTGGGGCTCCTCCTAGTATTTTTATCCTGACTCTTGCCACAAGTTGGGACATCTAAGCCAATGTGCTAAGATCTCAGGGTGGACATGATATCAGGGCTTTCACCTCTGCCATTCATTTTCATTCTTTTTGACACCATCAGAGTATTCTGGTCATTTTGTAGCAGATCCATGAGGGAAAGGAGAGAAAATGTTGTTCAGAACTCCAACAGATAGGGTTATTTTTTACTTTCATGATGTTCAAACACAATTTTAACAGACTTTCTGTTACTACAATTTTATACTTCAGCACATATGTGAAAGATAAAACAAACCTCTGATGACACTCCCCGACCTTGAATGCCCTTTATTCTACCAATTCCAAACCTGTTTCACTTTCTTCTCTCGCTCTCAGCAGCGCTGGCATTGAATTAACAAGTATCAGCCTTTCTTCATATAGTTTAACGTTCTCCTAAATGATCTGACCAGGGTCCTCAGCTTTCCATTACAAATAGAGCCAAATAAAATATATACTTTATCCATTATGCATTTTTCCTTGATAAGATTAACAGATCATATACATTATTACATGAATTTTTTTAAAGATTAGCAAACAAATATAGCACATTTTACTAAATAAAATCAATAAAAGATATCAAAGATGTCTTGGACATCAAAGTTAATGGTAAAACAGTGTCAGTCAAAAACATAGCTCAGTTGTCAAATGCCTATATATTTTCAGCATGAGAACCTGGACAACTCAAGTCCTAGATTACTGAACATGGTATTTTGTCTGGAACCATCCTCCAACATAAATCTTCTGCTTGCAAGTTCTCCCTCACCTTCAGAAAATATTCTTTTTACCCTTGCATCTTCAATCCCCCTTATATAATTCTACAAGAAAATGAAATGATGTCTTTATTGCTAAACTGAAAATGCCTACCTTATTTGATCTCTTCTTAAATTTTCCGTTGGGGGTTCTTTTTGTGGCAGGCACAGCAAGGGTCTTTCGTGGTTGCTTCATCTTTTCTATCTCTTCTACTCATCTTAACTAATCTTGCCTTTTAGGCCTTTCCCCCTCTGGTTTTTCTTTTGAAAACTGAAAATAGGTTCCTTTCTTGTACCATATATCCTTACTACAGTTTCTCTTCCCTCTGCACCTCCCAATTTTTCCCATCTTCCCTCCCCTTTAGATCCAATCCCTTTATATCTCTGATTAGAAAATAGCAAGTTTCTAAGAGCTAACAACCAAATATGACAAAATATATTAAGATAAATCAAAAATCAAAGCTGGACAAGAGAACCCAACTGAAGAAAAAAAGGCTTAAGAGAAGCCACAAGAATCTTTTTTCTTTCTTTTTTTGTTTGTTTTTGGATTTTTTTCCTTTCACTGAAAATAGGTTCTTTTCTTATACAATATAGACCCACCGCTTCAGTCACACACTCAGAAGTCCCATACAGAAACTAAACTAAATGCTGTAACATATGCAGAGGATCTGGTATAGCCTCATGTAGGCCTGGTACTTGCTCCTTCAGTCTCTGTGGGTTCATATAAGCCTTGCTCAGCTGATTCAGAGTTCCTTGTTCTTCTAGAGTCTTCCACCTCCTCTGGCTCTTATACTCTTTCCACCTCCTCTTCCTCAGAGTTCCCTGAGCTCTGTGGGGACTGTGGGGAGGGATTTGATGGAGATATCAAATTTAAAGCTGTGTTCTCTCTCTCTCTCTCTCTCTCTCTCTCTCTCTCTCTCTCTCTCTCTCTCTCTCTCTCTGTGTGTGTGTGTGTGTGTGTACTTAGTGTCTGGTCGTGGGTCTCTTCATCTGTTCCCATCTGCTGCAGGAGGAAGCTTCTCTGAGGATGACTGAATAAGGTTCTGATCTATGAGTAGAGATGAATTTCTATGTGCTTTTCTAGATAATCATCTTTTTCATCTTTGATTCCTCTGACATGGAACAATAGTCATCCCTCAAAGATCTATAGGCTCTTACTCTCTATCAAGTGCTGTTTTGGAAGTGAAAGTAGGAATAGGTAATGTTTTCTACAGGATAAAATCATAAAATCCTAATTTGGTCCCTGAGCCATAGAGTTCTTCTGGTGGTTCTCCTGATTCCTGCTTAGAGCTTTGCCTCAGAAGTGGCCCAGCTAGAGTGTAATCCAACTACTTGTCATTCTGAACACACGATCCGTTCTGCTTCCCTCAACATTTTCTCTCTCAAGATTCTGTCCCTTTGTCTTCACCATAGACTGCTTCTTCCTCAACACCTTGCTCATCTATCTCGTTCTTCAGAAAAACCTCTGTAGCTTCCTATGACATTCTGCAGAACCTTTTCTGAACTCCTCACTAAGTTATAACTACTTGATTTATCCATCTTTCCCGTCTGATTTGGACGGTAAGAACCAGGACTATTTCTGTTTTTATCTTTGTACCGCTTCAGCTAGTAAGACACCTATTGATTAACAATTGCATACAGAAGTAATAAATACATAGAAGGAGCTTCATAAAGGATGTGCCTTTAATTCCTTATTGAAGAATGATGGTAAAATGTCAGTACCACTAGGGGGCATAGAATTATAACACAACTTTCCAGTACACTAGCTCACAGGAGATTTTTCACTTCTCTATCAACTTGACTCTTTATAACTGTCTGAATCTTGAAATAATGTAATGATTCCATTCAAATTACTTCCCCGAAGAAGCGTGTAAATGGTATCTAAAAGACAGACGCTAAGACTGGCATAGTAACACGCTAGAATAGGCTAATGAAATAAACAAGGCTTCATTAATGAAATCGAAATGTGAGGAAATAGATCAAAATATAAATATGATGTCAGAACTTTAATACCACGAGACTTAGAACTGCTTTAAAATTCTCAATAAAAATTAAGATCTCAGTAAAAATATCTACACAAGGAGACTCTATTTCCACAGGAAGACTGAAGCTATTTCTTGTTTTTAAATATAACCTGAATTTTGGTTTTAAAACACATACTGTGGGGTTACTGTTAAAACCAAATGAAATAATGATTTAAACCAGTGTTAGCAATACTGAACCACATAATAAACACTTAAAATTATTTTGCTATGGCAGTGTTGATTGGGACAATATTTGGGAAGTTCTTAGAAAAAAAAGATAGCTTTTTGAATGACAACAGTGAGACCTTTGAAGCCCTACACTCTAGCTACCTTATGAAACCCCTCTTAACAGCTATGCCTGTGCTGTTGAAGCAAAACCATAGTGCTCGCCTCAAGAGAATGAGGCATAGTGGATTCTGGAGCCAAATAGAGATGCCTTGGCCTGAGGACATGGACTTAGATGACTCCAAATATCATGAACCAATGTAGTAACAGCTTCATGCTTGTTTTGTTTTGTAGGAATGGGGCAGAAAAAAAAAGGTATAAATTAAGGCATTTAAAGTCTACATCAGTTGAAATATCAGTTATTTCGGGAATATCAGCAAAGAAGGAACACTTCTGCTACAGGCCCCTGATGTCATCTGATAACAGTCTTAACCTCTGGGATGGTGGAAGCTAAAAAGATTTTACCTGAAAGTCAAAAGGAATTTATGTCAAACACAGAGTTGTCAATAAATTACAATCGAAGGCACTAAAGACAGCCCAAAAGACCTATAGCATTCTAGTTCTCTATTACTAGAGAAGCTCCAGTCATCCCACCAGCCTGCAGAATGTTCAGAGCGGGTGTGGTCCCTTTCCCAGAACCACCTTCACACCTCCTACATTCTTCCTGTACCCTCGGGCCAGGCTGTTTTCAGGTAGTCATTTCTCTTTGACAATGCAGTGCAGGCCTCAGAGGCCGATTATACAAAACCTCCAGCAGTCTGTCCAGCTTCATGTGGTCTCTGACATTGTGCTGGGTTTTCTAAAATCAGCTTGTTGGAGAAACATCTTAAGGAGTTTCTGTCATATCTCTTAGAAACAGTCATTCTGCTTTAACAAAAGGTGATACTTTGGTACACCATCCTGGCGTTTTTAATACATGAAAATAAGTTTACTGAGTCAGTGGTTATGATGGTAAATACCTAAAAAATGCAGTAGAGTTGCTATGCTTATTGGCTTGATTATGTATTGCCACAGAGGAAATAAAAGCTAAAAAGAAGGGTGATCTAGTTTAAAGGGCTCTCTGTTCAAAAAGTAGGGGGATTGGTGCTGCCTCCAGGAAAATTATTATGATTGTGCGTTGTGCAAGTCACTGAACAACCATGGGGTTCTATTATATTCTGTTAGTAAATTTTCTTATTGTTCTAAGGTTTTCAACTTCCTTTATCATTGCTACTCTCATTAGCTAGGACTCTCACACCAGGACATCTGTTTCCCTGGAGAGTGTCTTTGACACCACATGAGCTGATCAACACAATGTATGTGACTTTGATTGTGAGTCTGTGCTGTGTTCAGAGGATGAAGACAAAGGGTAAGAAGGGTTACCGTGAAGAAAAAGAAAAGGACGAGTATAATGGAGTCTCTCTGGCTTTTAACTGAAGTTCATAGCTATTTAATTTGCCTTTTTTTCCCCAAGTGCTAAAACACTTAAGTGCATCTCTTGCGTACGTATCATTCTAATGATATTCCAGAGTACTGCTCAGAAAGAAAATAGAACAGAACAGAAAGCACATTGGTATGAAATATTTTCTAGTTACTATATTCAACTGAAAGCATCTCTATACAGACTTTAGAGGGTTTACTTTCCAAGGTCACACAGGAATAGTTGAAAACAAAACCTTTTTTTTCTTCTTTCCTTTTTTCTGTTTGTTTGTTTTGTTTTTCAAGATAGGGTTTCTCTGTGTAGCCCTGACTGGCCTGGAACTCACTCTGTAGATCAGGCTGGCCTCGAACTCACAGAGATCCACCTGCCTCTGTCTCCTTAGTGTTGAGATTAAAGGCATGTGCCACCACCACCCAGTTAAAGCAAAACCATATGAAAGGATGAGGGACTGCCAGTTAACCCACACATTCTACACTAGCAATTAAAACTGGTTTTTAAACAAGGGATTCTCTGGACAGGCCTGCTGGCTCTTGTGTATAATCCCAGCAATTAGGACACAGGCAAGGGGATAATGACCAGTTAGAGGTCAACCTAGGCTAAATATGTAGCCTTAGGATAACCTGGGCTACAGAGCGAGATCCTATTGTACAAACCAAAATAAATAAATAAATGCATGAATGAATAAATAAATGGGTTTGTCATGTACCCTTACCGTTACCTCTTTGTAATATTTTAATGTAATTATTGTTCATGAAATATATGTCATATTATTTTATACATGCCTCACTCTGACTACTCTCTATACTGCTACTTCAGAAAAAGAAAGAAAAGGTAATTTCCTAGCAACACCTGTATTCATAGGATTAGGGACAACAACAACAACAAAAGATTAATTACAAATAGTTTATTTTCCTCCAAGTTGACTTTTAGCTATCGAGGGAAGTTACTGGATAGCAAAGAAAGCATGGCAGAGACCAAGTCCCAACAAGAGGTCTCAACAGACCACTTGATCTTTCTTTCCTGGAAATGAATGAGCAGAATGATTAGTTGGGGTTTGCACCTAGATCAGCCTTTTCCAGAGGTAGCAGGCAGTGCTGTAGGTACAGCCCTGCCCTGTGATGTTTGGTCCATTTGCTTGGAGCTGGAGAATGGGTCCTGTAACTGGGAGCCAGGATGCTGGGTTCCAAGTGCCTCATCCAGGAACTCCTGCTGGATACACCAACAGGCTCCCTTCTCTGGGTTTGTAACTAAATGGATCACACTCAGAAGAGATAGTTGAAAATGTCTTCAACAGCTATAACCCTTACTAATCAAAGCTGTCCCTCCCACCCTCCCACCCCAGTTTAATGGCGTTTTCGGAATAGACATCATAGCTTCCCTGGTTCATTCCTGCATCCAAGAAAAGCATCATTTAGAAGTTAGGCAACTGACTTCCTGGAGCCTTCTGGAGGAGAAACATGCTCTAGTGTCCTGCCTTTAGGAGATTTCCTGCCTGTATGTGGGGCCCGGCCCCTGAGTGAAGCCAAGGTGATCTAACCACAGAAGTAGAAGCTTACAGCAAAGAAAACAGCTTCGTTAAGGGGAAGTGGCCTTTTCATTTTTCCTATTTTCAGAAAAACTAAGATTTTCACGTTCAAGGCGTGCACACGAGTCATTTTAAGTCTCTACATCTTTCACCCTGAAAGTCCCTGCACAGAAACTCCGTGGGGAGTCTAAATATAGCTGCACCGAACTCTCCCCGCCTTCAGCCAGGGTCTCCGTGCAGCTCTAGGACTGCAGAGCTTATTCCAGGACGCTCTCCGCATTTGCCTTGAATAGCAGGGCGCGGAGCAATCTCTCTAGCACCTCCACGGTGTGTGGGTGTGAAGTGTATTAGGGGAAAGCAGGAGTGACTCTGGGTGTTGGTGCTCGGCTCACAGTCACGTGGTATGGCTGCCAGCTGCACAGAGCTAGGAGTTAGTAGTGCCTACTGCCCGGAGCCTTTAAGGGAAGCAAGGTCTTGCTGACTCTAAGAGTCAGGGAGGGGGTCTTCACAAAGCAACAAGACAAAAGTAAAAGTAAAACTTTCAGATGACGCTTTGGCTGCAATGAGCAGCTGTACGTAGGCGTGGGTGTATGCACAGTGTGTGTGTGGGGAGGGGGTGTTGGTAGAGTATTATCTGCTAAGGCTGAAACAACCCTAGATAAGATTGTTTTTTGCCTTAGGATTGCTTAATATTAAAGGAAGTGAAAAGGGCACACGGAATAACCACCTTGCTACTGTCTACCACAGCTTTCTGTTGAAAGCATAGCTCAGTTGAGCTTGGAGGGTTTTTGTTTGTTTGTTTGTTTGTTTGTTTTTTCATATTTGGGAGGAAGGCTGCTCTTTTGGAAGTAGTTCCCTAGCCTGGCGTGCTCTCAGTTTCCCCAACCCAGGCTGAATCTGTTGTTTAATCGCTAGCAATGTTTTTGAAAGACAGCGTTTCCAGCCAGCGGTACCTTGGCTTCACTCTCAGTCAAGAGCGCGGGCTTTAGGGCGCCCATCTGCCAGAGATGGTATGAGACCCAGTCAGTAGTTCCCCTTAACAAGTCTCTAACCTTGGGTAAGAGGCAGGGCCTGGGCTCCCCACCCTCTAGGATTCCTCTCCCACTGATTGGGGACGCCACCGCTGCTGCGGAGACTTAAGCAGTTTTGTGACTTTCTCCCACTTAAATGGAAATTTCTTGATTTTCCCAGGCTTCTCTGTCAGGAGCCTCATGGCAGCTCCCTCACCGCAAAGGAACCGCTCTGGAGTTTTACGTCCTCCCCACATCCCATCCCTGGGGATGGGAAGGATGTTCCGTGACTCTCGGGTATGCTGTCTAAGGCTAGGATGGAAAGTCACAGCCTGCAGGCTGGATTGAGTCGAGGGAAGCTGCCGGGTCCCTGCCTGTCGGTCTCCGGGTGTGTCTATTGAATTGCGGAGGACTGGTCCCCAGCGCGGGAACCCAAGCGCCACTACCCGAAGCGTCGCCCTGCTGGCCCGCTCAAAGGCTAGCCAGCACCTGGAGGGCAGGACCTAGTTGCTTCTGCCCACACCCATTGCGGGAGGATGGCAGGACCAAGCGTGGCATAGCGGCGGGAGAAACCCAGAGAACTGCTGGTCCAGTTTGTTCACGAGGCACAGGGCGGACTTCACTCTCCGGACAGCTCCAAGCCTCAGGAAGAACCCACCCAAACTCCAGCCCGGGAGACGGACTTAGGATCAGGCTGGTGTTCTGCGGGGGAGCAGGATACAGACTAAGCCGACACGGGCTGAGTGTACACGCGTGGGAGCGTGCTTTGGGGGCACCTCGAAAGCCCCCGGCCCGGCCCGCGGACCCTCGGGGAAGGAGGGAGCGGCAGCTGGGGAACTAAAGGAGAGCAAGGGACACCTCTCAAAGTGACGCCCCCAACAGGTCCGGATTTGGAATTGGCAGGGGCAGAAATCCGGACCTCCCGGGGCCTGCTCCGCACACCCCGCCGCCCCCGCCCGAAGCCCGGGCACTGAGCTCGTCTGTCCCCAGGGGCGCCCCGTCGGTTGCGGGCTTCCTCCAGCCGACCTGCCTGTGCACATGAGGCCGCTGCCCCCGCCGCAGGCGCCGGCGCCCCCCTTACGGTGCCGGTGGTGATGCCATGCCCCGCCACCACGCGGGAGGAGAGGAGGGCGGTGCCGCCGGGCTCTGGGTGAGGAGCGGCGCGGCAGCGGCGGCGGCGGCGGGTGGGGGGCGCCCGGGCAGCGGCATGAAGGATGTGGAGTCCGGCCGCGGCAGGGTGCTGCTGAACTCTGCGGCCGCCAGGGGCGACGGCCTGCTGCTGCTGGGCACCCGCGCGGCGGCGCTCGGAGGAGGTGGCGGCGGCCTGAGAGAGAGCCGCCGGGGCAAGCAGGGGGCCCGGATGAGCCTGCTGGGGAAGCCGCTCTCTTACACCAGCAGCCAGAGCTGTCGGCGCAACGTCAAGTACCGGCGGGTGCAGAACTATCTGTACAACGTGCTGGAGAGACCCCGAGGCTGGGCGTTCGTCTACCATGCGTTCGTGTGAGTACCCGCCCCCCCGTGCGCCCCCAACCATGCCCACTGTGGGGGAGCCCCCTGCGCCTGAACCCCTGGGGTGCACTTGGAACCCGCGCCCTGGCCGGAGGCGCGGAAACGCGCGCTCGGGCGCGCACACACACATATACACACACGTGGTGGTTTTTATTTCTTTGCACGTGTTCGCGATAGAGCCCTCTGGAGCCCTCCATCTCTCTTGTCCCACCTCTCGCACTTGTTCAGATTTAACCATTTTGCCCTATAGCACCCAAGGAACTGCCGGTCAGTTCCAGGTACCTGTGTGATTGGAGGCAGAAGCAGGATTTAGACGACTCAGATAATCGGGAGTGATTAGGTCTTGACATACGTAAACTTAACTGAGTGGGGCGCCCAGGAGCTGGGAAACGCTCTGGGAGGATGGGCACCAATCTGAGGCTGGAGCGTGTATAGGAGGGGGGTGGCGGTGTGGGATGGAGTGGAGAGGAGAAGGTGAAGGGTGGGTTCACAGTCAGCCGTGGAGGTCCAGCACAGGAAGCTGCTACATGGTGGAGAGTGAGACTAGGTTTTAAGCGCGCCCGCCCGGAAACACGCCTGGC
Source organism: Neodon shergylaensis (assembly GCA_025134845.1). NCBI lineage: Eukaryota > Metazoa > Chordata > Mammalia > Rodentia > Cricetidae > Neodon > Neodon shergylaensis. Next base: position 632,046 of record JABTXL010021554.1, on the reverse strand, counting down.
CACCATCACAGCTGTCACCAACGGAAAATCTGTCAGTGCATGTAGTCCTTGCAACAGAAAGGTGGCTTGAGTCTAGGAGTGCTAGCGGGCCATGCAAGCTCTGCTCCACTCAGCTGCAGCAGCAAGTGGGGGAACCCGTGGGTTCGGGAACATGGCCCACAGTGCCACGGCAGAGACTCAAGGGGTCAGTTCTGACCTGGATCAAGCAGTGGGTTCAGTTGGCATTAATGGCACTGAGACAAAGTGGTGTGTGTATGTGTGTGTGCCCGCGCGCGTGCATGTGTTAAGTAAGCCTTGCCATCTAGCAGAGAATACTTAATGAGAAAATGATTGGAAGCAAATGTTTATTTTTCCCTTCGGCGTTAAAAACCTTTCAGTGGCTTTAAAGTTTACTACTGTTTTTCCCACAACGTCCATTCATTCGATCTCTTGTTAGAGTTAGGTTTATCTGGACGATTTACAGTCGTCTTTATGCCGTTACACCCTGTCTAATTCACCGTTTTTAAAGAACGATGGTCTTTTTACACCCTCCGCGTCCCTCCCTTCCTTATGTTAAAGCGAAATATATTAGCCTTAGGAGACCTTCAGAGAAAGTTGCAGGCACATGCTGACTGATTCCTTGTTTCTTACTTAGTAAAATATGTTTGGGGCACACAAAAAAAAAATTCCTTCAGAAATGAAGCATGCCATCCTATACTTATCCCTTCCCTGGAATGAAGAATTGGCACCAACCCAGGAAACTTAAAAAATAATACTAACCGGAGAGAAGGGACTGGTTTTGTAAATAGGCGAACCTGAAATATGACCAGGTAGAACTCAGGAAATTGGTCGTGTCTGCACGCTGGGGCCCTGGTGTCTGGAAATTTTTACGGTTCCAGATTGATGTGAACTTGTAAGATTAGGTGGACTATGCCCGTCAGCTTTCTATGTTTGCAAGGCACTCACAGGGAATGTTCTTTTGTATCGTCATTGCATCTAAAAGTATAAGTCCTATCCGTTGTGTATGGAAGGGTCGCACGGATTTAGATGGAATTAATGACAAGGAAACACCACTGACACTTGTTAAGCTCATCTCCTTGGGTTGATATGCAATTAATCTAGTACTTAATGAGCCTAATAAATTATTTTGACCTGTCTGAATATACTGAAAAATTTAGCAGTGATGATGCTTAATTTGCAGGAAATGTCCACAGTATGGATGATGATATTTTTAGAACATACTCAAAATAGTCATGACTTTGAGTTTTAAATATGATGTAATACATTACATATTATCTGGGTAAACTACGTGTTATGGATTCAGAGACACAACCACCATTGTTGAAAATATTGATGTCTTCTAAGCATTGTTTATAAACATGAATGAACATTTCTCGAGATACAATATTTTCTTTTGATATCTGGTTGTTAAGTCGGTTATTATGGGCTTCTGGGACTTCTTACACTTCAACAAATGGCTGTTTTCAAAGGTTCTGGTTTTAAGTTTTTGCCTGTTAGCCAGCTTTATCAGTAAATTAGGTGGTAAATAGTACGTAAATTAAGTGCTTGCCAGCACAGTGTTGCTAATATAAAGTTCTCCATAATGCTTCCAAGAGCCTTGCGGCTGTAGGGTTGGAGCATTTCAGCTACATAGTGATGCGAGATCCATGCTAGCATGCAATCAGAGTGGACAGAGTCAGCTCCTGGGAAGATGGCACACAACCACTGCAGAGTCCGGGGGAAAAGAGGGGTAATCACTACTTATGACTTTAAATGAGGTTTTGAATAGCAGGAATTTACACATTAAATTAATAAAGCAAGGTTACTTTGAGCTGTAAGCCTAATAAGACCTTTACAGGAAACTATAAGAAAATAATTTCTAGTGAGGTGTAACTAACTAATGCCCTGCCTGCCTGGGAATCCTCAAATCTTACTTTAATAACGGTTTTTGTAGCGTATTAAGGTCCGTGCCAAGAACAAGTACACTGTGATTAATGAGGCGCTTCAGGGATGAATTTACTTGGTTAGCCCAGTGTTCCCACTGCCAAGAAACGAGAGAACTGTGTTTAATATTATACTTCAGGTAAAGAGAAATTTCTGTTAAAATATGTGAAAATAATTATTATAATGATATTTTAATGGTCTGAATGTGATCTTACGAGTATATATTCCAGATTACTGGTAAGGATGCTGGCAAGAACAGAGGTGATGTGCTTCAAGTGACTTCTTCCTCTGAATTTGTATGCCTTAGGTGATCCAGGCACTTCCTGCTCTTTCGGAGTCCCCTGGCAGCAGTGTGCTCTGTCTTCAGCTGTGACACAATTAACTAGATGAGCTCTTAAAATAGGAGATGATTTCTTTGAGTTGTTTGTTTCTTCTAAATTGCCCTTCTTTGGGGGGAAATTTACAAGAATTATGGTGGTTGCAGGAGTTTGTGATAGGGTCCCTAAGGTCAATTTGTGTCACTATGGCAAACGTGGTCAGTCCTGAGGACTCTCACAGGAAGCGCTGTGAGATGCATCCATGCCAACATATCCGTCTAGCATCACATTGCAGTGTCTTCGACTGATTTAGTACTATGGATGAGAATTCATAAATACTTTAAACTAGAATATTCCACCAAAGCTGGAGACCCTGGAGTCATCCTTCCCCTCCCCTGCCCCCAAATGACCATTAAATTTTGCTCATTTCATTTGAAATATTTTTCCAGATATATCTCATTCTGTCGTTTGCTGCTTTCTCTGCCCTTCCAGTTTCTCCCAACCTATCCTCTACTGGCTGGCCATCTTCCTTCTATTTCCAACCTTGTAGCTGCCACCCTGACACAAGCATTAGTAATAAAAACTAAATATGATTATATCATTCATAGACTTCCCCATTTATGCATATTTGAACATCTGAGGAATGTGATGATTTCCAAGTTAATGAGTCAAAGCCCTCTGATTTCAAGGAGAAAAGGCATTTGGGTGAGTGTAAGCCTTTCAACAAGTATGAAATGATGCTCAGTATGATGACAGAAGAGATAAGTCATAAAGCTTCATGCAAAAGAGCAGACAGTACGGCTGAGATCAGAAAAGCCAGCAGTCTTTAAAGGGGAAATCAGACATGGGCTGAGTTTGGACAATTAAGTAAGCTATTTCAGGTGGACAGCACAGAGCAAATGAGCGATCTTGATAGAGACAATAGCTTTAGTGAAAATGTAGGTTTGTGGATGTGTTGTAGCTGTAAGGATTTTAAGGGAAGGGGAACTGTGGTTGGTATGTAAAATAAATAAACAAAAAAGTCATGCAGGATGAAGCCATTTTCAAAAAAAGGATAAGGGGGGCATGTACCTAATTTTGAGTAGTCTGTGATGGTGGTCGTGGAACCTTGTCTTTATCCTATAGACTAAAGTGGTTAATGAATGGTGGAAATGAAGAGGATACATCTTAGTTTGGAAAATGAGTCGGGAAAGGGAATTTAAAATGGAGTTAGGATGATCTGTAATTTTCAGGAGGTAACAATTTTTGAAAATTTCTATTCTTTCCTACTATATATATTTTTTTTCTTATCAAATTCACCCTGAAAATGTCTGTTGGTTCTCTGTGTGCTGGGTTGCTGAAAAAGGGAGAGATGATTGCATAAGGAACTAAGGGAGTAACTCTGGGGATAAAAAGAGATTCACCCGGCAATGTTACTTTTTCTTCTAAAATTCATTCTTTTTTTGTGTTTATTTATTTATTTATTTATTTATTTATTTATTTATTTATTTATTTATTAAAGATTTCTGTCTCTTCCCCGCCACTGCCTCCCATTTCCCTCCCCCTCCCCCAAACAAGTCCCCCTCCCTCATCAGCCCAAAGAACAATCAGGGTTCCCTGCCCTGTGGGAAGTCCAAGGACCACCCACCTCCATCCAGGTCTAATAAGGTGAGCATCCAAACTGCCTAGGCTCCCACAAAGCCAGTATGTGCAGTAGGATCAAAGACCCATTGCCATTGTTCTTGAGTTCTCAGTAGTCCTCATTGTCCGCTATGAGACTTTTGAGCAATATATTTTTATTATACCCACTCCCTATTTCCCCCCTCCAGCTCCTCTCAAATCTCCTCCCACTTTCCCATCTTAACTTCATATCTTGTTCTTTAATAACCCACGAGGTCCAGTTCATGTTGCCCGTTTGCCACAGGTGTAGAGCTATCCACTGGCATGTGCACAACCTCAGGAGGGGCAAGACCCCTAAACAAAATGTTTCCTCACCTACCGGCCATCAGCTGACAATAACTCTTCAGTTGGGGTGGGGCCTTGAGAACCCATCGTGATCCATGATGGAACATTATCTGGTTTGATCTTGTAGAGGCAACCACCGCTGATGTGAGTTTGTCATGTCTGGAAGGTGCTATGTCATGGTGTAATAGGTTCTCCTAACCCCTGGCCCTTGGAATTTCTGTGCGCCCTCTTACTTGATGGTCCATACCTTTGATGGGTAAGGGGAGAGGTGTGATACCCATGTCCCATTTAGGGCTGAGTGCTCCAGTCATTTTTTTAAAAAAAATATTAGAGATACAGAATTGATTGCATGTTTTCACTTATCTGAGGGGCCGATGGAGATGATTCCAGCCTGCGATTTGGGAAATAGAAGTATCATTCAGTAATTTATGTGGCAAACCGTGAAGACTCAAGTTCACAGGAATATAAAGAGTTCAAATTTGTTCAAGTAGAATGTCAGATGTGCTTAGTTATTTGGGCGACAATTGGAAGGCCTGGAAACAGGAATCCAGCTTAAGTCTTGTCTCATGGGCTTTAGGTCAGGAACCCCTAGTATTTTAAGCGCATAGAAGTCACACAGGAAAATACTTTGAGGGAATCAATTCATTGAAAAAAAATTCTTGAGGTTAATAGAAATGTCTTGATCCTATACTTAGATTATGAAATCTTTATCAGCTTGTGACAATTAGAACAATGAATCAAAAATCAGCAAAAAGCGAAAAGGGCGGATGAGTAAGAATCTGAAGATAGACCCAGAACACTGATGGAATAATCCAGAGGCTCAGAAACTGATGAAACTTTACTAGATTTCTTCTGAATGATGCTCCTGAAGAACAAAGCCTTTGTTGCCAAAGCATATGTGGAATGTTTCAGGTCATAAGTATATTTTAGTATATCCAAGTATGATTAGGAATTATGTAAATTGGACTCCAGGTTCCTTGGGACAGTTCACGAGAACCTCATATCACCTTTATGACTTCATTATGGCCCTCGCCAAGTCCCCATCCCCCTGATTGCTAACTAGCCTTGCTTGCCCACTCTGTCCTGTGTCTCATGACTATTCTATTGTTCATGCTATGCTGTCTATTTTTCCCACGTAGTGTACCCTGACTTTTTAACACATACTTTCCATTTTCATTGTCTCTTCAAATTGCAGAACAAAAGTCTCTTCATAGGCACATTTCCAGGCAGTTGGTATGGATGAGGAAGGTACCACTTTTCTTAGATTTCACTGCATTCTGGGAAGGCAATGAGAAATAGATCATGGTGCTTCATTTATCTTTGTGGTAGTGGTGTCTTTTTGCCCCAGACCTTTAGTATGGGAGAAAACTTCCCTTGCAGAAAGTCTACTTAATTCAGAATCTCATTTATTTAACATGGTCTTAGGTATCTCATCGGCCGTGTTAATTGCTAACTGGATGAGTGAAGGAGTGGTTTTCTTTGGAAGTCCTCCATGCAGAAATTTCAAGTAGGCCAAAGCTGAAAGAAATACCAGGTCTTTGCAATTTTCTTGGAGATGCTAATGCCTCAGAAGATGACGGTTTGACCTCTACCTTTTCTAAGTAACTGATGTGGAGCAATCATTTGACCCTTTGGGTTTCTGACTCTTCATCTATGCATGGCCATAATAGTGTCTGCCACCCAAGTAAAATGGCAGAATAGAATGATTCTAAAATGCTATCACAGAAGGAACAAAGTATTTGGAATACAAAGTTATCTGGTATTTTAATCATTTCCCTTCTCATCTCTGAGCTGGAATGTAGCGATATTTCAGTTATAATTTTAGTAAAGAAAGCTTGTCTGAAGGTCAGAAAGTAAAACAGCCCCACTGGTCAACCTTACAGACCAGGCAGTGGTGACACACACCTTTAATCGCAGTAGCCACACTAGTTTGCCATAGAAACCAGGCAGTAGTGGTGCACACCTTTAATCCCAGCACTAGAGAGGAATATAAAATGGGAGGAGACAACTCTCACACACAGTCTCATTTGAGATTCCTGGAGGCAGGAGGAGGTAGAGGTAAGAGCCAGTGGCTGTTTGTTTTGTTTTTCTGACCTTCGGGTTGAACCCCAATTTCTGTCTCTGGGTTTTTATTAATCATACTACATGGATAATTACCTCCTAATCCATGGCTATACCTTCATGCCCTACTCCTCAAGTTCTATGTGCCCTACCATAGCTAAAGGCATCTTTCCAATATTTAGCACAACATTCCTCTGACTGGAGAAGGACCCTGGTCCTTGCCTCTCCCCACTCCATGTGCTTAGAACTCCAGTCCCGCTCCTGGGTCACTAATACCCAGAACTCTTTTTTGCACAGCTGTAGTCCATGTGTACATCTTAGTACATTTACTGATATGCCAACTCTCCAGACCATACTAGCTCCCCTTTGGTAGATGGAATTTTACTCTACTGTTGGCTTCTGTATCGAATGTCATTAGATCTAATTAATTGCTTATTATTTGCATAAGAATTCTGTTCCAAATTAAGTCTGTATCTATAGAAACTGATGCTTACATTTTGTTTAAAAGGGATTCATTAAAAAAATACTTATTTCCCTTAGGTGCAGAGGGGTTCAATTTATTCTGCTTTATATTCAGCTAATATAGTAAATTGCAAATCAGTCTATTTTTTAAAAACATAAATAAATACTTTCGTACTTGAGGCCTATGAGCCAATTAAAAAATGTTAAAATTGTTCATATATCAACATTGGGAATAGGATGGCATAAAAGAAACAAAAAATATGAGAACAGTATTTCAAAGTGGAATAAAGTCATGGTGCAAGAAGCACTATAAACAAGGAAGATAGCCAGAAGCCTTTTGATAATTGCTTGCAAAGGAGTAATGCCAGTATTAATTTTTAATTGCAAATGGCTATTTTGGCAGATGAAAATGCCGGCAGAGCATGTTTTGCCCTAACCCAGTGGTATGAAACTAGTGGAAGCCAAAACATTGACTAGCCACAATCCAGTTATACAGGAGGATGTGTCCATGTTTGCATTTTATTTTTCATTTTTCTCCAAGCATTTATAAGTGTGCTCTTCAGCATTCTATTTGGTTGCAAAATGGGAGGCAGATCGGCATGTAACTTCCCTTTTTATTTTTGCATTATTAGTAAAATTCTTTGACGAGTTTCAGAGATTCCTAGTGATTCTTTTAATATTTTTTTGCATGACTTTGTCAGAAGAGTGAGTTTCCTAAGTGTTTGTTAATTCAGAAGTTCTCTAATTTGAAAATAATGCTTACTTTTCTATTAGGTATATGTGTTTGCTTGTCTACACACATCGCTAAGCTTACAACATCAACACACACACTGCATTCATCATCAGAGAGTTTGCCTTTCTTCTGTTACTCCAGTGAAAGCCAAATGAGTCAAGTGAACAAAAAGAAAGAAAGAAAAAAAAAAAGAAAAATGCTAAATTCATTCAGTTATATAAGATTAGCTGGTAATTTTAAAGTTGATTGATTTTAACGTTATGTGAAGAGATATGGCTTTTACAAACACAGTCATATTGGACATTATCCCCTTAGTAATATTTATAAGGCTATTCTAGACTGTTTCTTCTTGACTCCAAGGTAATATTAAAGTTTATATGTCCTTGTCTGTAACCATACATCCAGTTTCTCATGTAACTTAAAGCCGCAGAAGTTAATGTGTTCAATGCTAGTTATTCGACAAAGTGGATGATATCACAGAAGTACATGATTAGGTTCAAATTCAACCTCAGTTTTGCTTCTACTGATTTGATAGCCACAAGGAAGTTGCTTTCAATACCAGCTTTCTTAGTTTGTGAAATGGGAACAGGACATATTAAATTATAAGATTAGAGTCGCATGTGAGAGCTGTGTATATTTATATAAAATATTTAAAATATGTATACTTCCATTAATGTTTTAACTGCTTTTGACACTGTTAATACAGTTAGGAATAATGTGGTAGAAAGCTCTATTTCCATTCTAAAATTCTATGATTTTAAAAAGTATTACCACCTATTGGTTAATCTTTGAAACAGAGAGAACTAAGGCAGGCAATAATGACCTCTTCCTTCCTTCCTTCCTTCCTTCCTTCCTTCCTTCCTTCCTTCCTTCCTTCCTTCCTTCCTTCCTTCCTTCCTTGCTTTTCTAATGGAGTCTCCTGATGTGGTCTACGTTGGCCTCCATATCTGTATCAAGCCCAGGGTGGTTCCTGAGTTCTGGGATTACAAGCATGCACCAGAACATGCAAATATCACTAGCTCTCATGTCAGTGTACTTCTTGGCCAAAGCTACAAATGATGGCTTGAAGAAGATCAAAAGCAGAGATGGTCATCTTTGAAACTGTTAGTCAGTTAGGCTACAGACTGGGGAAATGATGCTGGAAAGAAAGAAAAATATGGTTCTAGAGTGAAATGGCATTTTAAAATTATCAAATGTAGAAGATAAAGAGAGATAGATTTGTTATTTCTGGTAATTGGATTGGGTTGTTGTATAGATAGTGAGGCCATTAACTGGGACCAGGACTTCAGGTGGCACAACAAGTTGAGGTATGTAAGCAGTGATAAAAAAGATTAACTATGGAGATACTGAAATTTTGGTGCTAGTGAAATTCCTGATAGTGTGTTTATAGTAGTAGCTCGTGGATACTGCTTTAAAATACTGGAGATAAAATCACAAGGAAGACAGTAAAGAAAAAGTTTGTAGGTCATGATGTATACCCAGATAATGCCTGCAATTAAGGGTAGATGAGGAAATAGGGAATGCAATAGAGTAATAGCAAGATGTAGGGGAAACAGACTAAACATTGGTAAGTAGCATTTAACTTAAAAATATCTACTACCTCTCCCTGCCTGCTCTTCTCCCCTTCTCCCTTCCCTTCCATAACCACTAAATAAATATCCAACCTCAAAAAAAATATCTACTGTATACTGTCCTAGTCATTAGGATTTTCTATATGGAAGAAAATATCTATAATCTAGCACCAGAAATCTTCATTTTCTTTATAACTAGGAGGTTAATATATGGCCTTAAAAATGCATGTTAATCATAGGAGAACCTGTGACTTGGAATAATAATATTATGTATGTCTATTTCAATTCCCCAAATGCTTAGGTGACAGAAGTAGGAGAGTTACAATAATGATTCTTGTGGACCCCATTTAAAACTTTCAACATATGCTCCTGAACTCAGAAGTGACTGCTCCTATTCATGCATGTGTTGGCAGATGTTGGCAAGTATAAAAAATGGAGCTTATTGAGAGGCTCCAGTTTGACAGTAACTGGATATTCAAGCATTTAGAAGAAAGCTATGCCTCTTCTTGAGGTTCGGGCCCAGCAAGGAGTCAGAACAAGGAGGATTATAATATTCCCACTGAATTCAGCCACTATATGTAACATGGTCCTATTTTATTCTCACACTGAGATGCTGCTGCAGTCCTTCTAATGGTAGAACAGTACCTACATTAGGGAAGTAATCATCCAGCTGTTGCGTTTCTGCTGATCATGTTGACTTCGAGATTGATGTAGGCTACCATTTGGGTGTGGCCATGCTCAGGAGCCTCTCATGCCTCTCTCTTTGAAGAATGTTGTCATCACCCCACGGAAATAGGAAGTGCTGTTTTCACAGCATCTCTACCAAGAAAAATTCCCTTACATGATTCCCAAGCTATTGCATCCAGGGTTGAACCTGAGGAGTTGCTTCACAAATTCCTGTCTTTAAACTAATTATTAGGTCATGCTGCTGAGAACTGTTTTTTCAGAGCTCATGGATATGGAGGTTTTTTTTGTTTTGTTTTGTTTTTTGTTTTAGTCTTCTGGGCTGGAAGGAGATAATAAAAAATAAGTTTATAGATGGCATTAGGCAAAGTAATGTAAACCATTATAAATAAGAATAGTCAAGACACTGTCACACTATACTGAAGAAAAGATACTGTCCTTTTAATCAAACGATAGTTAACACAATTCACAATGTTATAAAAGAAGTCATAGAATTTTTCCCTCTATAAAAGAATAAGCAAATATTTGTCTCTTTTTTTCCCTCTTCTCATTTGTTGTTTCCAATTCCCTTTCAATGCTGTAGTCTTAATATAGATTTCCAAAAACGTGACTTAGGACATTGAAGAGACTTCTTCACAGCCATCTATTGTGTATTGTTACATTTGCTTCAAGGACCACATGGCAAGCCAGCAAATTAGTTATCATGACTAAGGGTCAACAGGAGCACAGCCTCTGTGGACGTGATAAAACGGAGAATAGGGAGATTTTGGAGAAAGACCTGGAGCCATTTTACCTTAATTATCTGCTCACAAGCAAAGGGAATGACAGAATCAAGTGCTCAAGATTCCAACCACGTATGACCATTCCCAAGCAGTAATTATGTGTCCGTCTTTATGTAGAGATGGGTGTACAGGCTTATCTGAGCTTTGGGGAGAATTAGCATTTGACAGTGAAGATGTGTTAAATGAAGAGATAGTGAAGGGGCTGGGTAAAGAGGTGCGCAGGGTGAAAACTGGCCTTTCAGGAGATTATAGGACAGAGGAAAAAAAACCCAAAAACTACAGCCATGCCAGAGCACCCATAAGAGGGCAAGTCCCAAAGACTGTTAAAGTATGGCAAAAAAGAAAAATAACATTGTACATGTAAAACTATACAAAGTAGCAGTAAAGTACAAAGCTGAGATAAGTGAGGGTCCCAAGAAACCAGTGGGCAAGCCAGGCATCTCGGAGCCAATACAGTAGCTTCTGCAACACCATGTGTTAGGGAGACATCCAGTTTCACAGTAAATACACTCATTGCCCTGGATGAAAACAACACAGCAAGGGAGTTGTGAATGGGCACCTCATTAGCATCCCCAAAAACACGTGAGAGTACAGAGTCTCCTGAAGTATAATGTGCAACTAGGAAGCAAACTTCACGGAAGAGAGCAGTGTAGAACTTTCTTTGCCAGTAGAAAATCTGGTGGGAACATAAATTCCCAATCGGCAAGAGAGAAGTGCCAAGTACTCCAAAGAGCTTGAGATAAGTCACTGGACACTGCTGCGGGGGTGACAAAGAGGAGACAGAACAGGCCTTGAAACCAACAACTAAACCGGTGCAGAATGATACATTAGGAAGCAACAGGGCAAAATCACATGGAAAGTCTGTCCTAATAAAAGACATTGGAGTAATTGAAATGAACAAGATACCAGAAAGAGAGAGAATTGAAATTGCGATTAATACACGTTTGATGTGATTAAAAGAATTAAGACTAATTAAATAAAAAAGAAAGAAAAGTGGGTGTAGCAATGAATGACTCTTTCTCTTCTCAGTGTGTGTATGTGTCTGTGTGTGTGTGTGTGCGTGTGTGAGACTGTATATTCACACACTTATGGTTAAATAACATTGAGTTCATAATCAATACTATTGAAGCTTAAAGTACCTCATGTATTTTCTCCATAAGGCACATCACAATCCTCTCTGGTTTAGGAACATTTGGTAGTTTTTTAGCCCTGTTCAGCATTAACCGAACATGTGCAGCAGGAGACCTGAGTTGTGGGCTGTCCCTCACATACCTACACAATGACATTTAAAAAATAATACCTTATTGAGTCCATGGACTGTAAATGAATATTCAAATATCGAATCTGTGAATACTAAGATTAACAATGCATACATATACCGCGTGTGTTTCTGTTCATCAGTATGTTTAAAAAATGTGTGCATCATAAATACCTTCTTATTCCCAGCCTCCTGTCTTTCTGTCTCCTATCATCTTCTTAGAGGAATCTCTGTGTATTCTGGGAGGTGCTAGAGACAAAGTTTCATTTGAACCAAACTGACTACAGTGATTGCCCTCTGAAATTCTTGGAAACTTAGTTTGTATAATTTTTCAGATGAAGATTGTTCTAGAATGACTAGGACCATGCCTCTGAGAACATGAGTTCTTAGAGTAAGTAATTTCTACCAAATCATGTTTTCCTGTTTTCTAAAACTCAAGGATGCAGGGATTGAGGTCACTTTAGGTCTTTAATACTCTTGTTTAAACTCTTCTAGCAGGTTGTCAGAATTAACACAGTAAGTGGGCAACAAGCAACATCACTGATTCTGTAACTATGAAGTGAAGCATTAGCCATTGTCTAGAGTTCTCTTTGAGTAGACCCTGTATCTGGGCTCACTGTTTTTGCTCTGTAGTAGCAAATGAGTAGTTAGTTTCTTAGATTGGTCCCCACTGACTTCATGATAAGTGCCGCCAAGAGCTGTTGGCCACCATCTTACCCAGGATATTCATAATCAAAAGCATCCATTTCTGGCCCAGCATGATTGGTTTCTTGGAATATTTTTGAAATCTTGACGTTTTGAACATGTTATTTCAGCAAACCGAGGCATTTAAACTTTTGTATCGTATTTCTGTCCTGCAAATATAACAGTGCTGTTTTCTTTTATTGAAAGGAAACTTGAGGAGAAAGTACTTCTGGCTTCCCTAAAATTCTCACACATACGCAACCCCAGTTAATGTAGTGATTTTCTCTTCCCTTTGGGTAACTTCTATGATGTGGTTCAGCCTTGGATAAAATAAAGCTCAGGCTAAGCTGACAATGTAGGAAGACGACATATAAGACAAGTCCATATTTAATTACAGACTAGATACATCAGTGTTAATGTCTTCCACAGACAGTTAGATAGTTCAGTGTGTTGTGTAGTTGTATTTCAGACAGCAATGCTTCCTTCTAGGTCTTCTTAAATATCGAGAATACTGTCTTTTACATATGTTTGTATGCATGTATACATATAAAATCAAAATGTGTGAAAACACCCCTTCATTTCAAAACATAAACAAGGTTTGTGTGAATAACTTCAGCAACAAATGTTAAGTTTATTTTAAGAGTAAATTTCATAAATATATGTACCTCTAAAAATAAAAGTAGTAAAAGTTCTAAAATGTTTATTTCCTTCACTAAATATGACAGTTGTGTTCAAGTGGAACAGCTTGTAGCTATTGGTGATCTCATGCCTAAAGAACCATAGAGATTTTGAAAAAGGTATGTATGTATATATATAAACACACACTTTACTGCTGTTTCTGTACACAGATTATCCAGGAAGAGACCTTTTATGAAGAGAAGCTGTGCACAAATGCATGTCTTCTACCAACCTAGATTTGCTGGAGCTTGGGATGTCATCTACCTAGTACAGAGTTCTCTTAGACTGGTTTATTATTAGTTACTTCATTATAAGGTGGCTCTATTGCCCAAAGACAAGTGCACACCCTAGGCATGTTCTCATTATACATCATCATCCGTCCACATCCATGAGTACTAAGATACAAGTCACTATTGTTTTTATTACATTTTAAGGGGTTCATCTTATTTACCAGCCCTGCAAAATCTTCAAATAACTTAGAATCATCAAAGCTATAATAATGGTCTTGCTTTTTTCTCCTATAGGAAGAACTATAACTAGAATAAAATCATCAAGAGAAGCTGTCTTGGTAAAGCTAAGCACAGAACAGCAGGGCTAGAGTCAAGTCCTGCAGATCTGGAGGCCACTGCAAACAATTTTTATGGGAACACCAAAAATTCACATTTATTCTTGTATTATCCATGATGTTCTCATGGTACACTCACATAATTGAGTAATTCCAAGAGGGAACTCAAGTTCAAAATGTTGAAAACGTTTGCTACGTGGCCTAGTGTTTTCTCTTGTGTGTCCTTGTCTTGTAGGCATGCGGCTATGGAGACGTGCCTGGTGAGGCAGTTATCCCTAGAGTTGAAGTAGAAAGGATCTCACAGTTTAAAGTGAGTGGGAAAGAACAAACAAGTATAAAGTAAACAGAAAAGAATCTTAGGAGACAGAAGAGGATAGAGCTGACCTAGAGTAGAAAGAAAATTAGAAAGGCAATGCCTTAGAATGAGTGAGAGAGAGAGAGAGAGGGTTGGGGCAGAACCCGAGGCTCAGAGACTCAATAGTGTCCTTTCCAAGCCTTCTCATTGGCTGACAGTCAGGTACCCCACAGGTGTGTTTACAAGCACTCCTCTCCATCTATAGGAAGCAAGCAGCTCCTTCTTTGTGGAGAGAAAGGAATGCAATTTATAACATGCCAAATTTATTTTCTTAATTCAAAGTTCCCAATGGGAGTCCTTCTCTGCCATTAGATATCAGTATTGATAGTAAGCATTAAAAAAGAAAAACAAGATGGATGAAATGACATTCCAGGTAGTAGACGAGGGTGGTGCAGTAGAGAACTTCAAAGGAATATTGACTACAACTATGTCACGCTTTATGTAATTAGTTGCCATTGAAACTATTTCATTTATTCACTTCATAAATATGGAAGATCTACTAAGTACATAAAACCCGTGAATGTTCATATGACAAAACCCACATGCAGGGAATGGAAATGACATCATAAGGAGGTTGAGACACGTACAACTACCACACAGAGAAAACTGCAGCAATTGAGTTAAATGGATGTTGATAACAGACACGATGATGAGAGTCCAATGGCATGGCAGCCACCAGGGACACTGTGTTGGAGAGGCTGATTTTTTTTTTACATTATAAAAGTTGTAGTGCTATTTATGAGAGAAAAATATTACTTCTCATCAATGTAGGTGGGAGAGCGTCATGGTGTTTCATGCAGATGGCAAATGAGACCTTCTTAGAATACCCACACCAATGTTCATGTAACAAAGCTCATAAGGAAAATAATACGTGAGGAATGGACAGTGTCATACAGTAAATGCCATGTGGTGGTAGAGTTGGATAACCTAGAACAATTTAATCAATATTGATACGTCTGAAACTTAATGTTGAATCTAAACTATATGCGTGCAGGCAGGCAAGCATGCCCAACACATGATTGTAACCTCAGTTCTCAGTAGTCTGGGTTGAGAAGCTTTAGGGTATAGTGCCAGTCTTGACTTTATAACAACAAACCTTACCTAAACAAAGAAGAGGTGAAATATGGGATGAACGTTTACAGTATGAAGAAATTATACAGTATTCAAAACTGATGAAACCGATATTCATGGATTACCTAGCATGTCTGTATTTGGAAAACATTTTTTAGTATTTAGCATTGGTATCTGCAAGTATAGCTTTAGGGTGATAGAATTGGGAAAGCATATGTATTGGTTTCAACTTAATCGAATGTAATAATTCTTTAGGATAAAATTCAATCTGAGTAAACATTACAAAATGAGTCTTTATGTCTGGGAGGCATATGTGGACATTTATTTTATTTTTTCACACCCTTTATGTTTCAAATACTTCTGAAGAGGGGAAAAACAAGGACAAAGTATGTTTGTTTGTATGGAGACAATCCCCCAAAGGGGGACATTTTCCTGAACTAATCCTCCAAACTGAAGATATTAAGTCTCAGTTTTATTTCTGAGACTCCCGTGTTTTTAGTGTGTGCTGGATCACATTAGTCACCTGAGAAAAATGAGTTTTTTAAAATATGTTCAAGACATGACTTTCTTTGAGCAAAATGAGTTTTTAATAAAATTAAGGCATGACTTCCTTTGGCCAGACTAATGAACGGTGGTTAGAGAGGTCTGTGTTTGGGCGCTGACCTTGTTCTGTTCACAGATGGGCAGCAGAAGAACAGCGCTGGAAATGAGTGGCATATTGGCCATGAATACTTAGTGTGGATTAAGGGCTAAGTTCCCAAATGTTTTTGGCTCTTAGCTGTTTGCACAATGTGATGCAAAGTAAAACAAAATTGAACCATGCCCTTAAAAACACATGCACACACATGAACATACACATTGTATACATTTCCAAGTGTTCCTATATCATGAGAACCAAAATCATGAATAGACATATTGTCTTGTCTACCTGTGAGTAGAGATCCTTGAGGATTGAATGGCCCTTTAGAGGGGTCACCTAAGACCATTGGGAAACACAGATTTTTACATAATGGTTCATAAAAGTAGCAAAGTTACAGTTATGGAGTAGCAACAAAAATATTTTTATGCTTGGCGGGTGTTCACCACAACATGAGGAACTGTATTAAAGCATCAGAGCCTTAGGAAGGTTGAGAACCAGTGCCTTAGAGGAGATTGTTTAAATCCCCAGGGGAGACAGCTACTGGAGTAGTATCTGTGAATATATTCAGCCATGCTTGCTGCTGTCCCAGTGAAGAATTTGTGTGACTCAAGGAGTCTATAAGTTTGTTGTTATTGTTTATGAAAGTCAATCTTGGAACACAAGTGACCAAAATATACAGTTCACTCTTGATTTTTTTTTTCAATGTTTCTTTCATGCTAAGGGGATGAAACTTTGGGCACAGAAAACCCATCTACCCATTACTTATGTGCAATAATTTAGGGTGGTGTGAATCACCTCAAGCATTTTATGTGAAAAAAAGAAACCCAGTCAGATGACAAGTAAGTTCTTGGCATTGAACTCTGACCATCAGCACAGAGTATGACTAAGGAATGACACTTTCGTATAAAGTCACCAACACTGTGAACCTCACACTTCTTACTCACAAAGAGGCGAGTAGACATGAGACCCAAGAGGTTGCTTCACTGAGTGAGTAAATACTGCATTGACTGGCAACCATGGGGAGATAATACAATCCTATTGCCATTGCTGTGGTTTTTCTCCTGTCTATACCTATATCTATCTACACACACACACACACACACACACACACATTTGAGGTTTAAGGGCTCAATACCTTTTTAAATTCTAAACCATTTTCAGTTATCTCTCACAAACATATGAACAAATACAGATTTTTGGTCTAATCAGACAATTGAAATCCACTTATGTGAGATTAGAAGCTAAAGTTTTTTTTTGATTTCTTTCTATCATCTAATCTGTATTATATCATTCAACCTGTAATTGACAATCGAATAATTTACCTTAACCATGTTTTGGTCCTCTGGCCAACTAGCTTAAGTATACAAAAATGGTAACTCACAGATAGCTAGGTTAAAACAATTTAAGTAGGTGTGATACCAACACAGATTTTAAAACCCTGCCAACTCAAGTGTAGTGCAAAAAAATAAATAAATAAAAGTGCTGCAAATACCTTAAAATGTGGTTTTCAAGATGACTTTCAGATCAGACCCAGATTTATATAGCTGTATAAAAAGCAGGAAAAGGAAGGTAGAAATTCCAGAATATTTTCAAACCAGTTTAAGCATCTTAACACTTTATTGTTTTCTCTGCTAGGAGACTAAATGAATGCAGTTACCTCTGGGGAAAAAATCCATTTTAAAGAGAAAATACTTCAAATTCTTACCTTTGTAGAAGAAAAGGGAAAAGGAGCACCATCTTAGAAGTTGGGGGAGCAGGTCTCTGTGTCCTTTAAGACAGTGCAGAGTGTTTATGTCTTCTTGTCCCTCCGTATGTACTAGAAATTAGTTCCAGAAGCCCCATAGATAACTAAATATTATTGTCATATTCCATAGTGTTTGTATTTAACCTACACATTCCTTGAATATACCTTAAATTAACATCAAATTACTTATAATATCAATACAATGTCAGTATTGTATAAATAATTGTTCTGCTCTATTATTTAAAGGCTAATGTCTATGAAGAAATTACATATTTAGTACAGACACAGTTTCTTTTCACACATTTCAATACTTGAATCCATCACCCATGCGGAAACCACATATGGAGGCTAGGTTATATCTCATTTCTTTTTAAAAACCCATCATACAGATGCACAGTGGGAGTCAGTGATATGAAGATGAAGCCATTAGTTTATGTCTTCAAGTAGTTTCAGTCATGAGGGAGAAACCTTGGCAATGCACACAGTCTGGCATGGCCTTCGAGGTGCCACAAAAACGCAGTGTGCAGGAGCTAATCCCACGGGGACATGGTGAAAGACAACAGGCAGCCGAACTGAGTGCATATGAAGGGAAAAAGAACTGAAACAGAGACCAAAGGCAAAAGAGAAAGCTTATCAAATGTATTGACGAGTTGTAAATTTAATTTCTGTATGGCGGTGGGGGAAGTAGGGAGATTTCAGCTTTCTTAAGTCTTCTTCCCATACCTGTTCATCAATGTAACGTAGCTGCCACTTAAGGCGGTGTAGTTACCCCATTAGCTTTTAATCTCTACTATAAAATCTTCAAGAGAGAAAATACTCCATTCATCC
>JABTXL010021554.1:585323-613736 GCA_025134845.1 Neodon shergylaensis | reverse complement strand
GGATGAATGGATGTAAAGATCAACGGGGAGATACTTCAACAGACAGCACAGAGCGATGGAGAGATCTTCTGTATTTAGAAAGTCATACACTCGGGCTATGGCTGCTTCAGTGGAAAAACCAACATAGGAAGAAAAATGCAATGCACAGGGTGTGGTAGAATGTAAAAATATTTTTACTAGCAATACACTTGGACTGTATTATAAATTGGAAATTATTTCCACCTATGTCTGGCCCTTCCAAAACTTCACATTCATGAACACTCTAATATACTTATTAAATTCTTGGACTAAGTCTTGTTTGCTTTAGAAGTCTATTCTTTCATTAAGGTGACAGTTTTTTAGCTAGCGATGAAGTCTTCCAGTTAAAATACTAATGTTGCAATGTGTACCTCAATTACGTGAAAATAAACTGCCTATTCCACTGGAAAAGAAATCTAAATTCGGTTAACCCCTTTAAAGTGGTGTTACATATCAAAGAGTACACCTTCAAACTACCAATGGAGGAAAAATAAAATCGTCCTGGAGACGCAAGCAGACCAAGCAGACAGCTGGAATTTTGGGGAAATGTCTGTGGCATTTGAGTTTATTTTTAAGGGAGAGTAAAAATTTTCCATTAAATTTTATAATGCAATAACATTTAAAAAACTTACACTCAATAAGCACATTTATAATGCTGATGTAAAACTCAAATTATATTTTATTCATGAATTACAGATTTCTTCTCTGCTGGAGCAAGCAACAGTTTACAAGTTGTTTCCATCCCCTTCAGCACCTCCTTCCTCCTTTTGCCTCAATGTCCACACTCACACTCATACCTTTTTTTTACATTTTTATGAGGTCCCCATGTGTAAGCAATCATATAAGGTGTATGAATTAAGAAACACATCAAACAATCTCTGGTAAATTAAAAGGAAGCAAACGTTCTATAATGCGTAGGTAACTCTGAAAGCCCTTGAGACAGAAGCGGTGTGGGGGCACTCTGTAGCTTCCTGCTTTCTCAGTTAGATGGTTCTGAAGGTGAAGACGTTTTAATTGCGTGCTTCCTTAGAAAAGTGGGATATTAATTCCTCTGAATCATTCTCTCCAGCTTTGAGTCCCACTCTCATCTTCGTGAAATTCTTTCCCCTTGCCTCCCTCTAGTTTCTAGTTGCTCCCCCCTGTCTTGCCTTTCTCAGAAAGTCAGTTATTGCTCAGTGATAATCTCCTGCATTAGGGGATGCTTAAATTAGACACTGGTCTCTCTTTGTGCTATTCCTATGTTTTCGAACTTGAGTTTCCCCGCATCTTTCAGACTTATCAATACACTATCTCAGTCCAGCTCTTCTTCCAGACTGGCCACTGCCACGGACTGTGAAGGTGGCAGCCACTTTTGCTGATAGCAAATGAGTTTTGCTCCTGTTTGGAACACAGATGTGGTGGTGTGGTGGAGAAGTGAACAGTCAATCCCCAAAACGAATCTGGTTTCGCCTCGTGAGTTAGTGGAGTGTAATTCTGAACAAGGGGACTGATGAGATGACCCAGCTGATAAAGTTGCTTGTTGCCCGGCCTGGTGCCTTAAGTTCTAGCACCCCTGAATTAAAATATTCTTAAGGAGGAAAACTTCAGGTGTTCGTGTCCTCACAACATCCAGATATGGTCTCGATCTCAGCTGTTGTTTTTATTCCCAATCACAGGTATTCCCCAGAATGATAACCACAGGAACACTTGTTTGCTGTACATTGTCTATGCCACTGTAGAGGCTCTAACTTCCTGTACAAAGAGAGCAGGGCCCCTTGGGTATTAATTTCTGTGTTTCAGCTTCCACCTTTTCTGAATCTTCCGTGTCTTAGCCTGTGTGTGCTGTTTCATAACCAACCTGCAGGCTGTCAGGATCAGTGAGGCGAGCCATTTCCTGCTAGTCTTAGAAACAACGGATGATGCTTTCCCCCAAATTCCACTTTCTTATTACAAAATCTTTTACCTGAAAGGGTCCGTTTTTTGGGGAGCAGACTTTTCTTCGCTGTCTATAATTTTCACCACTTGCAATTTTACCTTGATTTCTAAACGTGAAATTCTGGCGTATGTAGTGAATTTTCTCTCATTACCACTCAGAGAGGAGCAGGAGCAGGGAGAGGATGACATACGAAAGCAGAAACAAAATAATGCTCTTTTCTATTGTAAACATTTTGGTGACATTTGGTAACTGAACTATTTTGTAGTTGTAACTATTAATTTAGTAAAAATAATTATTTGTAATTATTTTACTGGGGTCAGTCCCTGAATATATGCTTGCTAATATAGCATTTTACTTTGAAAGTGAAAATATATAAAAATAACATTCATATTGCTTAACGTATACACAAAACATTATATTCTCCCACTAGACATTCTGATTTATCAAAGCAGTTTCATTTTAATTCTTCTCCGAAGCATCTATTTCTAGAGATTTCTTACAGAAATTGTTCTAAAAAAAAATCAAAGTATAGATACCATGTACTTAATTCTGTTATAAAAACATGAACAAACATCAGATAATTTCACATGCAGTCAAAAATATTCAGAAGACTCTTTTCACTCATAAAATGAAAATCTTCATCACAAAACACTTTGAAACTAAATATAAATAATTCATATAGAATTTGGTGCCATCTCTAGTATGTGACAAACATTTAGTGAATACTTCTAATTGTGCCCATGTTCATGTGCACAGTTCTGGATAAGGGTCTCATGACTTATGTTTAAATACTTAAATATATGTGTGTGCCTGACTGAATTTACGTGTACACAGGAGTCCACGTAGGACTCCAGTTGTGAGCCACCATGTGGGAGCTGACAATAGAGCCTGATTCCTCTGTAAGAGACGCAAGTTCTTTTAACCCCATAGCCACTTCTTCAGTCTCAAGAACAGTTAATATTTGAACAGGTGTAAGCAGAAAGGGAATAACTGGTGATGACTTAATGGTATTTAAGATCATGCAATGTAAGAATAGAAATGAAAAGAAGTTGGGGTTCAATCAATAGCGAGAGTTTGGGGGTCCAGGAAGGCAGTACTAACTTGTGTTTGGGTTATTCTGGATTTGAAGGGACAGAAAGTCATTGTATTGGACTTGTGCCACCGTTGTCTCATGGATGAAAATAGAACTTCGATGTTGCTCACTTTTCAAAAGATTTTCACTGTGGGCCGACTGTGTTCCAGATGCACAAGTAAGAAACACAGGACAAGTGTAAGTGAATTCTCAAGCCTGCTTCCTGGGGGAAATTTAAGCTTAAGAAAACAAGAAAGTAAAGAAGTCTCCAAGGAAGCAACAAAGGAGGCTTAAAGAATACCAAGCCCATGCTGCATTAGGCAAAGTGAAAATGCCAAATAGCTGTAGCTTTTGAGGAAAACTGCTTCCATAAGAACGGAATGTGTGATTTAGTGATTAGAATCCTTCAGATAGCAGAGGTCACTGCAGATTGTTTGTTGCTCGTATTTATCTCTCACTGCTCTGCATCAAAAATCATTCCATAGGCCTACTTCCAAGTATGTTATTTTTCATAAAAGGTATAGTAGTAGTTAATTAATGACTCATGTAAATATAATTTTCCTAAATACTAATTAGACATGCCTGAGTATAAAAAATTCTTAGTTCTTCACTTTTTAAAAAAATGTCTAGCCAATCAGGTATATTTTTGAGAAGCAATGCTGACTTCCTTTTGACTCTTGTTGTTATATTTAATAGATAGAATCTGTTTTAATTTTAAGGAAAAGAAAACTTGGTTCCTTCAGTGGTGACTTTCTGTTAACAAAAGGGAGAAGATGGGTAAAATGCCTACAGAGACTGTGATATGCTTTCAAGCCTTACAACTCAAACTTCAGCCTCTCACAGAGACGTCAGATACCACAAGATTTAGTTCAAATACACAATTAGTTCTTGACTGTTCTGTTTTTACTTTGTCACCTGTTGTGTTCTGCAAACCAAGCTTGCAATCTTCAAATGCAAAGACACAATTGTGTAAACAGCAGCAATGGCCTGTTGTCATTGTGAGATGACTCTAAAGGTCTGTGAGGATCCCTCAGAGAGAGAGAGAGAGATACATTTGATTGAGAGGACAAGGCATTACTCCTGGAGAAAGTAGGATAGGGGAGGAATGAAGAGTGGTTATAAGGAATTGAGTGTTGCCATCTTGCCAAGCAGCAGGGGGAGTGAGCTAGAAAATTATAAGATTAGTTATGGTGTTAGTAAGAAATTAATTATGCCCTTAACTGGAGAAAATGTCGGCAGATTAGGACAAGTAGTAAAGAGTAAATACAAGCCCTGCTGAAAAAAAATTCTGATTGTTTCAGAGAAAAATACAGAACCATGAATAGGTGTGCGTAGGGGAACAGTAATTTAGAATACTGAGATGCACCCATGCATGGTGTCTTCTAGAATGGAGACAAATTGGAATTGTAGAAACTGGCTGGGAATCTATTGTTCCAGCCAATAGTTAACAAATGAATCAAGATGCAATGACAAAGGAAAGAATCTGTCTACACATCTTCCAGAAATGCAAATGTCTGGAAATGTCCCACATACCCAAAACTCATGTCTGTGTTCTACATTTCCATATTTTCCTCATTGATAACTAGCAGAAGAGCTATAATGTGATTTGCAATGGCAGCCTCAGATGTAGGGATCTACTTTGGTTATGTGTTCATGGTGCCGGTTCATCTTTGTCAGGCAACCAGAATGGATGAAACCGCACCTTTCATCTTGGAGAGGGACACAACCAAATTTCATTGGCGATAGAGGATCCTAACCGTATGATGCTGTGAACTGGCTACTGTAGGAATTTCATAGGCTTCGTAATTGCTCTGTGAAGGTGCCTCTGTCCTCATTTGTTACACCTTGCACAATGCATTGTCAACCTCTGGGCTCAGTCCCAAGTGTGTCACTCCATGGTGTTCTGTTAGGAGCCACAGGTATGCTTGCGAGCATCCCACAAATACGACTTTCCTACTCATTAATCAGAAAGGCTCTCTGAATGGAAAATATTGCACTTACTTTCTGTGTTCTATTAATCTATGACCTTGTGTTAATATCTAATGCCTTTAATTATAATGAGCTAAATAATCATGAAGTGAAATTGTCCGTTGAGCATTCCCTGCCTTACTTTTCCTTCCTTAGGTCTAATAACAACTAGGTTTAGAATTCTAGGTGTATGAATCTGGTAAATATCCATAGATCCAGTTTTCTTAGATGATGTTTCAGGAAGATTTCTCCAGCACACGAATGCGTATGTAGACCTCCCATCACTGACTTTTATAGAGTTTGGTCTGAACCTCATCATTTCTACTCACCAAGGTCCTCAGGATGAGTTGACTGTGCTACTAGGTTTGCTTATGGTTGTGAATGTTTAACAGAAACCCAAGCTTTCACAGTTCTTACTTAATGTCTTCTAAAATCAGTCTCCCGATTAGCTCACTTAGTTAATAAATGAGGCTGTGGTTTTTGTTTTGTTTGGTTTTGCAGTGAAATAGACAAGCAATATAATGTTTTCCCAGACTAAACGTGTTATTTTTAGTACTTCTGAAGATTTTTTTTTCCCTCATGGACTGTTCAGGCCTAAGGGAAGGAACAAGGTCTGCTTGACTTCAGTGGTTCCTGGTACACACTCAGGAAATTTACCAGAATTTCAAGATTTTCCAGGACTATAAAAAGTCTTCTTCACGTTAAAGCCTTGCACACAGCAATTCATAGCTTAATTCACACCCTACCATTCCAGTTTTCTATAGCCACTTCTGTCTATTTCTTACAGTGTTACCATTTTAATGCATCTTATAAAGCAGTATTAGTGTGTTTACGCTCCCAAATCTATCCCCTTTCAGGTACTCTCACAATTTCACTTTCTCTCTTGGGAATGTCCTTAGAATTTAATAGGAATCAGTCACATTAAAGTATAAGTGGTCACCAAATTTTCCCTAGTGTTTGCATGTTAATTCATTACTTATATTCAAATGAATTCCAGCTATGATTTCTATACTCTGGGCATCGGCAGACTTCTTGGAAGTCTCCAGATCCTTTTCATTTGTGCTCAGAAATGATGGGGTTACAAGTAGCATTTCCAAAAGGCTGTTTGAAAAGAACAAACGCCCATGGAAGACCCTTTGGAAATAAAGTTTGTATTAAAGTTAAGATACATTTATTTTTGTCAATTTAAATGGTAAATTCTGCAGTTGAAGGCAGGTCTATTTTAAAAATAAAAATATGTGGACAGGATTGAGGGCTGAAGATGGGGAGAAAAGTCCATAAATGAGTGGATGCCATCGTATTTACCTCCCTCTTCTAGCATGCTGTGTGTAGTCCATGCTCTCTGTCATGAGAGTTTTTAGATTCTTTCAATTGGAGTATGACCTCCTTTCATCTAAAGTCCATCCCTGCAATCCTCAGACCCAGTGATTGCTGGATTTCTTACCTCCGCAGTGCCTTGGGAGGTGTATGCTAGAACATGGGTACATTTCTCCCTTTACAGGTTTGTCTCTTAGCTTGTTTTCTCCAGGCTCAGATTTTGTCTTTTTAATCATTATTTTTTCCTTTATTTTTATGTGTATGCGTGTTTTGCCTGCAGGAGTCTTTATAGTACATGCATTAATACCTGACTAGGTCAGGAGAGGTAACTAGATATCCTGGACCTTGAGTGACAGGCAGTTGTGAGCTGCCAGGCCAGTGCTGGGAATTGAAACCTGAATCCTTTAAAAGAGCACTAGTGTTCTTGACCTCTGCACCATCTCTCCAGGTCCTGTGTTTTCCTTCTTATTCCCAGTGTCCAGGGATGGGCTGACTGAATAAAGAAAGACTGTTAGTGGAGCTAGCTACATGGTGATTTGAAAAGTTAAAGGAGTTGTGTGTGTGTGTGTTTGACTCATACAACTAAGCAACGAATAGTGTGTCCTGGATCAACAGTTGAGATCTGTGAACTAAACTGCTCTACTTCCTGAGTGGTGGCCACTTCCTCTATCACAGATATATATCACATTTAATAAACAGTTCTTAAAACATGAGTATTTATAGTAGCCTGTGGCTTCAATGACTGAAATATATACACTTCTGAGTGTGTTATACCCTCAGCACTTACTCAGATAGTTTAAGGGTTTAAGAAACACCATTTGGAGGATAGTTAGTTAACTTTAAGGTTAACTGTGCATTTTGAGTAGTTTCCTTTAAAATTGCTCTCTCATACTGGAGCTGCATCGATACAATATAGTTCAATCGATAGCAATTCTCAGTCAGAACTGTTCTCCTGTTTATCCAATGACAGTTTTGAAATCTCCAAGAGATTTCTTGTTTTGAGACAGGGTCTGACTGTGTAGCCGGATCATTTTGGAACTCACTATTGCAAACCAAGCTGGGCTTGCACTTATTCACAGAAGTCTTCCTTTGTTGCCTGCCTTTGCCTACCACTGCTGGTGTCGAAAGTGTGCCCCACCACACCAAGCCTCCAAGGATTTTCGATTACTCTCTTTTTGAATATGTACAAGCCTAAATTCCTGCTTTCGTCACTTCAGATCTAACTAAATAATGGTACCCATCTTAAATATCTTGCCAATACAAACTTCTTCCTTTCTCATACTCACAAATGTAAAAATCTTGAGGGAATAAAATGCTCTCATCTTAGTTTATCTCTGCTAATATAACAAAATACCACAGGCTGGATAATTTATAAACACAAAAAATATTTTCCTCATGTTCTGAAAGTTAGGATAACTAAAATCAAGCTTCCAACAATTCTGTGTTCCTGTCTGCTTCTAAGGTGGTGTTCTGGTGAGGACAGAAACTGCTCACAGTGTGGAGGAAACCGAGAGTCACAAAAGGACTAGGGTGCTCTCTTTTTAGCCTCTTCTTTGAAAACATTAGTAGCATCTTTTTCTTTTTGCTGCTGAAAATTGCATCCAGGACCTTGGGCATACTGATCAAATATTGTATCAGTGGGCTAAATTTCCAGCACTAACTCCATTTTTAGCCGTTCTTCACTAATGAGTAATTAGCTCCTAAAGGCCCATGTCTCTTCGTATTATCATATTGATAGTTGTCAGCATGAGAATAGTAGAGAAAAAAGTAAGGCATTCTCTGTAAGAAAGTCTGATTTTGAATGATCGTGCCTCTTTCTTACAGTACACATTCCTTGTCATGTCTTTGTGACCTCCCCTTTTGTCCTGCTCCTTGCGCTCCCGTCTTTGTTTCTTCAACAGTACCTACATAGTTTTCTCTTTGTGCTCTTCCTTTCTGTATGTTTTAATCTAAACGCCGAAATTTACAGAAAGCCCGGATCTTGGGTCAGGTCAAGTGTTTCCTGTGCTGTAAACCTTCCTGAAGCATCACCAAAGCAGTGTGAGCTTAGGCTAATGGACATAGATCAGTTACTTTGTATCAGAGCTTTTGCTAAGATTATGTAAGTCTGCCCTCATCTATCCTCACTACAATCTCTCGTTACTCTCATCCTATACATGAGAAAAACCAAGGAATGGCAGGATAAGGAACGTTATCAAGTTCTCTCAGATGGTGAAGTAGCACAGCTATGCTCTCCTTCTTCTTTGTAATCATGGAGCCACTTCACATGGCGCATTGCTATAAACTAAGTCTATTTGATTCGCCATTTTATTAGTGAAAACCAAAAAATGTATATGATATGGTTCTTCAATTTTTTTTAATAATAGATATGTAATAATCACATGTAACCATAGAGCAGAGTGTGATTATACATTTTTACAAGTATGGGATATTCAAATTAGGGTGGTTGGTATTTCTTCCTCCTTAAAAATGTATTACTTCTTTGTCTTTGTAGCTTTGCAACTCCAACTCCTCTGTTCCAGGTCTTGATAAAATACATGGTAATTTGTTATAATCTGTAGTGACACACCAGAGCACATTCTTCCTATCCAGCTATATTTGGGTATCTGATGCCGAATCTCCTTCTACCTCTGTGCACTCAACTTCCTGGCAGCTAGTGATGAATATCCCATTCTCCCCTCCCTCTCCTTCCCTCTGTCTCCTTCCCCTCCTCCCCTTTGTGTGTGTGTGTTTACATGTGTGAAGAGAGTGGTAATGTTGGGGATTGAACACATTACCTCATGCATCCTAGGTGAGTTATCTACTCTAACCAACATCTAACTCTTTGTTTGCTACTTTTGTGGAAATCAACATTTAGTTTTCACTAATGAGTAGCAGTGGAGTATTTGTCTTTATTTCATTAGCTTATCACATAACAGAATAATGTATTGGTCCTCCATTTTCATCAATGATGTTGCAAATGACATTTTTTTTTGAGACAGGATTTCTTTGTTGCCTTTGGAGTCTGTCCTGAAACTTGCTCTTGTAGACCAAGCTGGCCTCCCACTCACAGATATCCACCTGCCTTTGCCTCCCGAGTGCTGGGATTAAAGGCATGTGCCACTACCACCCTGCTATTTTATTTTATTTGACTATATAATATTGCATTACAAGTATGAATCTCAGTTTCTTTACACATCATTTATTGATGAACACTTGATTATTGTAAATAATGTTTAAATTGATTTGAGAGTTTAGGCAATTTTTATGGTAAAATTTAATTTGTAATGTCATTTTCTATAGCTGTGCACCTGACAATGTGATAACTGGATCATTTATTAGTTCTATTGTTTAGTTATTCTGAAGATCCTCCATACTTACTTTGCTTTCCCAATGTCTATCCTGATTTTCTCTCCCACCAATAGTAAAAAAGAGCTCTCCTTCCTTTACATTCTTATCGACATTTGTTATTTACTGAGCTCTTGATTATATTCATTATAATTAATGTGATTTGAATGTTCCTTGTAGTTTTAACTTGCATTTTCTTTATGACTGGTACATTTTTATAAGTTCATTGGTAAATCATTATATTTTCTTTTGAGAAAGATCTTTGAAGATCATGGTTTTGTCTTAAAATCTGCCTCGTGCTTATGGATCAAGACATGAAAAAAAAAAACAAAAAACCATGATCTCTTCCAGTCACCAAGCCTTTTTCTACCCTCAAGAACTCTAACCCTCTGAAACTGTTGGGCCAATTAAACCCTTTCTTTATAAATTGTCTTGGTCATAGTGTTTTGTCACAACTATAGAAAAGTAACTAAGGCAGATAATTTAGGTTTTTGTTGGGTTTTGGTTTTGCCCTTGTAAATCAGTGTTTCTTATATATTCTACATGTTTTTCTATTGTCCAATGAGTACTTTGCAAGAATTTTCTCCTGTTCTAGGGCTTGTTCTTTCCTGTGAGTATTTCACCTGCTGTGCAGAAATTGTTATGTGCTTCTTATTCGTATACTTCTGGTTTTTGTCCTTGTGATTGGAGGGGGAAATCCAAGGTTTATTGTCTATACCAATGTCATGAAGAGTTTTCTTCTAGTTGGGTCATTTTTTAAGGTTTTACATTTAGTCCTTTGATCCATTTTGAATTGACTTTTTAATATAATGAAGGATCTCCTTTCTTCTGTATATGTTTGTATAATTTTCCTGGCTTAGCTTACTAAAGAGACTGTCTTTTTTCTTATTTTTTTTTTTTTTGGTAAAAGTCCGCTCAAATGCAGACACATTGCTTTATTGGTATGTGTTGATTTTTATGATATGTACTGCATTTTGAGTTACTTTGAGATGAAATTTCTTTGCATCTTGTTATGTAAGAAGTAATTAGCAGGTCATTAAGAGTCAGGCAATTCTTTTGACAGTCATGGCACCAGTAGGGCCTTAGTCCTCAAGAACCGCCAGTGCTTAGGATTTAATGTTCATCTTATACATGAGTTTTTATACAATTCTACTATCAATTCTTTATTTTGACTTCCAAATCATAATTTTGCATGTGAAATCATTGTTTATTCAGTTGAGAAATACATATTACTGATATTGATTCCAGAAAATTACATTCATAAATTCTACTCCTCATGAAAATTAGCAAGAGTTGAAATGAATATAATTGTTAGTAAAGATTTTGCTCATATGTCAACTATTATTACAAATTATCTAATTAATGTCTATACCCAAAGTTATCATAGCCCAAATATTGGCATAGAATAGATAGTGCTAATGAAAATATATAGAAGAGCTTTTTTGAGTGATATTATTTATCAACAATTATTTTAATTTTTCATCAATTTAAGGAAATGTAAATTTTACCCACTAACCAGTTCTAATGCAGTTCTTCTTTTCCAATTACTCTTGATAGTTGTGTCTGAACAACTGTTTACAAGACTCTCATTATATATAGTGAGATTTTACATGCTGCTAAAAATTAAGACACCATTTGTACAATGAGTCCGGTTTTATCCCATGCTTTTTCAGACCCAGGCCAGCTGGCCTTGGTGAGTTCCCGATAGGACATCCCCATTGTCTCAGTGTGTGGGTGCACCCCTCGCGTTCCTGAGTTCCTTGCTCATGCTCTCTCTCCTTCTGCTCCTGATTTGGACCTTGAGATTTCAGTCCTGTGCTCCAATGTGGGTCTCTGTCTCTGTCTCCTTTCATCGCCTGATGAAGGTTAATATTCAGGAGGATGCCTATATGTTTTTCTTTGGATTTACCTTCTTATTTAGCTTCTCTAGGATCACGAATTATAGGCTCAATGAACTCACTGAACATAGCGGACAATGAGGACTACTGAGAACTCAAGAACAATGGCAATGGGTTTTTGATCCTACTGCACGTACTGGCTTTGTGGAAGCCTAGGCAGTTTGGATGCTCACCTTACTAGACCTGGATGGAGGTGGGTGGTCCTTTGACTTCCCACAGGGCAGGGAACCCTGATTGCTCTTTGGGCTGATGAGGGAGAGCGACTTGTTTGGGGGAGGGGGAGGGGGAGGGAAATGGGAGGCGGTGGCGGGGAGGAGGCAGAAATCTTTAATAAATAAATAAATGAATAAAAAAAGACACCATTTGTAATTGCCTATAATTTGTATTATTCTTATTTAAGTTATAGTCATAATAATGTGAGTTCACTAACTGCAGAAGAACATGAACATGACATGACTTTATTATAGCCTTCCTAAAACTTGCTTATTTTTTGTGTTACTGTGCAATTTTATCCAATTAGTTACAGAATACCTGTTGCAGAACTATATCACCAAAATAATGAAGAGTATGTCATGCTGGGAATATTATCCCTAATCTGGGAGTTACTCGCAGAAATAAACTAATTAAAACTCCCTATCCATAATATTATCAAATTACTCCATCAAAGTTAAAAGCATAATTTTTTTCTTCCCGAGAAATTGGTTTTTTAACACATTCTTTTAATTGACTCGGCTTCCCCCTTTCATACTGATATAGATCAGGACTTGTTAAAATGTTGGTCCGTGTTTTAAATAATTCACTCATTGAGGGTCCCTCCACAGTGTAATAACTAGATGGACTTTGGAGTCATAGCATTTGGATTTATAAACTGATCTTTGACTTAAAAGCTTTATTTGCTTTCTCATTGGAAATTTTTTCCTCTCTTCCTGTGTGTACTTTGTGGTTTTGTTTGTGCAAAATATTTAGTGAACTGCTTTGCCCATAATGTGTTACCTTCTGGGATTTATACAATCCTATCATGAGCCAGAATCTCTTTGAGATAGAGAACTGAATCACCTTCAAGTTGATTACTAACTTTTAGCGGTGGCAGAACTAATGCAGAAGGGAATGGCATATTAAATGAGGATCTGCCGTAAAGGAGCCACTAGGCTCCAAAATTTCGTCTTCTCTCATTCAACACTTATTTTTTCATTCTGTCTTGGAAGTCTCTATGTATAGTCATTTCTATTTCTCTCCTCATTGTCTGCCCTTTTAGGAATTAAGGGTGTTTTGTTTTTGTTTATTATCACTTCATTTCAATATGTCTATATCCTGCCTTTTAACTCAGCTGAGAAGAATAAATTTTTCTATCACATGAGCACAATTCCTGATTAGTATTTTAGTGAGTAAAATATGAAGCATGAAAATAGTTATTGATTCATTAAGTATGAAGAAAAGTAATAAATTTTCAGCATTCTAAGCACAGTAAGATATCTACAATTTTTTTTTGAGACAGGGTTTCTCTGTGTAGCTCTGGCTGTCCTGGAACTCACTCTAGGACTGGGCTGATTTTGAACTCACAGAGATGTGCCTGCCTCCGCCTCTGTGAGTGCTAGAATTAAAGACGTGTGCCACCACCACCTGGCTATCTACAATTCTTTAAAAACATTTTGTTATTTTATGTATCATGGGTGCTTTATTGCTTGCATGTCTATGTACCATGTACATACAGTACCCATGGGAGCCAGAAGAGGATGATGGACACCCTGGAACTGGAGTTACAGATGGTGATGAACTTCCATTTGGGTGCTGGGAGTCACACTCAGGTCCCCTGAGAACAGTCAGTGCTATTCAAGGCAGATCCATCTCCCCAGCTCTTAGAGTTTCTTTCCTCTTGTTTTTATTTAGTTTCTCAATAATGTACTGTGATATGACTTCTCATAAATGTTTTAATAGACAGATATTATGCTCATGAAGATAAAAGAGAAATTTACTGTTAAATAACGTCCTCAAATAATTAAACCAGAGGCACCCAAGTGATCAAAAACTGAAGGTCAAAACATGTCAAAAAGTGATGTCCTGATGTCTGTCTTTCATCAAATGCACTATGTGGACAACTGAAGTACTGACTCACTCCCCATCTTTCTAAAAGTTTTCTTTGTTCCTGTTGTTCCTGTTGTTCGTGTTTGTGTAAAGCACTCTAATTATTGGTGGAAGAAAAATGAGAAAAGATATTTTTGATAGCCAAAAGCTAAACATATACGATCAACTTTAAATATCAAACTATTTCTGAACATATAAAACATAAAGAGTAACACCAGTGACAGGCTATTAAAAACCTAAGATGAAATGTTTTAAATGTCTTTCAGGAAGCTTCAAGTACGGATAACAGTTGCCTGTTCGTTAAAATGTTCGTGTTTCTAAGGGGAATTAAGATTTCATTCATTAAACTTTGTCAAGATGTGAGACATGATATATTGCAATTACACTCTAACTTGGTATTTAACATAATTCCCTTCTAAAAAGATGTCCTTTTTGTGCAATAGCTGTAAAATATCTTATTTTCTGAATATAAATAGATTACTCGTATCCTGTGCTAAAGCCATCTTTTTTCTATAAATCTCTATTTCCCACCTAAGACCCCTACTCTGCCCTCCTGTGATTATAACCCCCAGTTCTGGCTGCTTCAAACCTGGAGGTGTCATTGATCCTCATACAGACGTACAGGATGGAAGAGTGGGAACATTCTCAAGGTCCTTGCTACCTTCAGACAGCATTGCTGACTGATTTAGTCCACACTGTCCATTAGGATTTTTCTGGACTCTTAAAAGTATTTATAGCCAGTGTAATTAAAGGACTCATTAATGAGTTTTTTAATGTCATAGTTACATGAGGAATCTTGTCTATAATCCACGCTTGGAACACAAGAACTTAGCAACCTCATGAGTTCTGCTTTACATAGTTTACTATAACATAATAGTAGAATAGACAGAATGTCTCTGA
This sequence comes from Neodon shergylaensis, assembly GCA_025134845.1. Taxonomy (NCBI): domain Eukaryota; kingdom Metazoa; phylum Chordata; class Mammalia; order Rodentia; family Cricetidae; genus Neodon; species Neodon shergylaensis. The sequence goes on along the minus strand of JABTXL010021554.1, from coordinate 599,239 downwards.
AATTAGTCACAATTCCTAAAGGTCAAAGGGGGGCTGAGGTATTAACTTAAGGCCCTGTGGAACATATTGCTGTGTATTGCACTGAGTAGTGACCTTGATATTCAGGTGGCACTTGTGATTGAATGCATAGTGCGATCTCCAAGAAGAAGCCTTATTACCCAAGGCAATTAATTTTAGAGTTAGCTTCATGCTGCACAGCAGGTATTTGGCAGAAGTCAACCAAATATGTTGGTCTTGTTTACAACATTCTGGGATTTACAGAAAGACAGTTTCTGTGGGAGGGAAACAACAGAATGTGCAATGCTTTCAAGAGTATATATAAAAGCAAATTTGTCACAAAGGGAATGAACGTTAAATTTCATGGCTTTTACTTGTACAACCCCTGTTATTTGAATGAAAACTCTTTGTCAATAATCTTACAAATTTTCCCCGCCGAATAACTGAAAACACGAAGTTGTTAGCCACAAAGTTGTCTCATCATTTAGGTGCCAAATTATGTACGATAAGCAAATGTATTTTATAGGAAATTCATTATATTTTTAGGATCCAGTATAACCTTTGTTAGTATACAACCAAATCTCACTCAGAAATAAAAATGATCTCTCTTTTCACAAGGTAGTGCTAGTATGTATTGATCATTGTAATGTTTAAAAATTACAGTTTAAGGCTATGATTTGAAACTAAAATCCATTTATATAGGAGTATGTGTTAAAACTACTGGGCTCCAACATTGTCAACATTTGTATCTACCCAAGACTTGCCAAGGACTTGTGAAAAGGTAATCAACACTAAGTCATTTTTTGTGAACTATCCGGTTGCAGATTGGCTGGCACTCTCCACTAAAGGATGCATATGATGTCATGAGAAGCAAATGATTTTTGCCCCAAACTATCAAGCTGCTTCATTCCTCTCTGTGTAATTACATTTTTTTCATGGAGAGTTCATGTTTTCACATTTCTGTTTGTTTGTATTCATTGGCATAAATCATCAAGAGCTTCCCGTGTATGAGGTGGCTATAGCATGTCAGAAGTGACGTATCTTATACACTGTTGTCCTGCAGGTACTGTCCTCAGGCAGCCAGACCATTGTTATGTTTCTGGAGAGACTTTCTCAACAAAGTTGGGTTTTTGCTCAGAGACATTTCAGGAACATATTAGAATTTTAACCATTAGCCATCTAGATATCATGGAAATGACTTCAAATCTGTGATCAGCTGTATGAATTACTTTTGGTATTTAATGCTTTCCTTTTTGATTCTATAATCAAAACATAAACAATTCTAAGTCAAAGGTTCTATAAATGGGATCAGCTATGGAAGTATAATAAGAGTGACTTCACAGAATACGTTTGCATCTTGTATGAAATAATTTAGTATTTTTTTTAAGTCTGGAAACTAGAGATTACATATCAGTATCCTAGCCAAGATCAGTGTGGCATCTTACTGGGTCCTTATAGAGTCATAAAAATGTATATAGGCTTTCTGTTGTCTCTTCTGAGGGCACTAATCTATTGGACCTGGAAATCCACCAGCATATAATTTAAATCTAGTCAGCCAGTTTAGATCCTGGCTTTCTTCCTGGCTTTCAGACAGCCAACTTCACATCATGTATTCACATGGCAGGGGAACATTATATGGAATCTCATTTCTCCTTTTTATAAAGAAATGATTTCTGTGACTTTAGTTTTTCACATTTATCTCCAAATAGAGTGACATGGGGATTAGAGATTCAATCTATGAATTTGAGAAGAACACAAATATTAAGTCTATAAGGGAAAGCGGAGTGAGTCGTTGCTGAGGGAGTAAGGAAGAGGGACATTCATATTTCCATCTGTAGTCTGCAGTGGGTGCTTATTGAGTTTTGATGTGCCCTTGATCAGAACCCCCTGAGGTGTTTCTCACACTAATGTTACTATCATTCAGATCGTGTTTCAGTAATTAGGGATACTCAGTTTTCAACAATGACATCAGCTCCATCAAAACTACATCCTTCTGTGTATTTGCCCTTGAGTCTGGCTTTCTAGAGAGAAGAGAATGACAATGAGTGCACTTTTTATATGCCACTTTAAAATAATGATCCCCCTTGGGCTTGAGTTTTGTAATATTATTCAAGACATAGCATTGATTTTTGTAAAGCGTGTAGTAATTTCACCTTTAAACATAAAGTATATGAGATCTATAAAAAATAAGTAACCATGACAGCAAATACTATTCTAACCTAGTTCATGAAGGCAGAGTACATGAACATGCAGATCTTTGGCAGGAAGTACTTGTCTGTGATGAGACATACTTACCCTGCCAGAAATTTTATATGCATGTACATACATTAACAAGTCTTTTTAAAGCTGAAGGCAGATCGAGCCAAAGAAGGCTAGTAAGATTGTATCGCAGGCACAAATAGGCAGCCTAATACGTTTACAAATAAAAGTATCAATGTTTTGAGACTGCATTGATGGATCTGTGGTTCTTGTAAAGGACCAGGTTCACTTCCAAACATGGTAGGTCACACCTGTCTATGCTCTAGTTTCGGGATGCACATGATGCAAGACATATATGCAAGTAAAACACCCACATACATAAAATAAATCTAAAAAATGAGATTTTTATGAAGAAGTTGAAGTTTTGTCTTTAGCACTTTCTAGCTGTAGTTCTTTAAAAAATAATCTCAAGTCTTTATTTTTCTCCTCTGAGAAAACTGGAAGGCTTGTCCTCCTTCAACTCACCTTATACGTTCATCAGAATCAGCATTAATGCCCCCCAAAATAATTTTTAAAATATCACCATTATTTTACTAATCATGTCATCACCACAGTATGATTATTTTTGAAAATTTATTGCTTTCAAGTTTCATGATTAAAGCTAATAAGTATGGAGATATCAGTGTCACATAAAAATTTATGGGCACTATAAAAAGCCTACGTGAAAGGTTAAAGAATCTGTAGTGATTCTGTATGAGGAAGAGATGGCCAACAGGTAATATGGTAATTGTCTTTCAGCACTTGGGAGAGCTACTAACAATGAACAGAAAGGGAAAGGGCAGCAAGTAAGACCTAAGCTAATTAAACAGAATGATTTTCCAGCAGTGAAAGTCACTTCAAAGTAGAATTGACTTCTAGTGAGGCTATAGAATAGCCATAGGGGGCAGATGTCGTGGGGTCTGGGAACAGTTAAGACAGTCTTGCTGGACTCACAGCCTCTCACTGAAAAGAGGTGGAGCTATCTCTTAGCTTTATATTCTGTGGGTATAGGAAACTATGTGGATCTAAGGTACTGTAAAGGGAGAAAGGTAACTTATTTTCCTGGTTGTTATTGTTGACCAATGAAAAATAGGCAATGGAAAAGTCACACCTGAATATGGGTAATACATGTTTGCTTCCTTGATGGAAAAATGAAGTGTCCAGTATTTAAATTATTAAGATTACATTCCTATGTATTTACTTGTAGCGCATGACTGTGTATGCATGGGCCACGGCGTGCATATGGCAGACAACTTGTGAGAGGCAATTGCCTCCTTCTACCATGTGAGTCCTGGGGTTGAACTCGTGTCCTCAGGCATGGGGGCAAGTCCCTTTACCCAATGAGCCGTCTTGCTAGCCTCCAATTATTACCTTAAAACATTGAAAGAATCATTATTTAGTGAGAATAGGAAATAGTAGAATAGTCTTTTCAAGATCATTTAAAGTGATTTTAGATGGACAATGGTCAAGGAAGAGGGTTGGGCTGCTTAGAGGGAAGCTAGGAATTGAGCCTGGGGGAAGGGACTCTGAAAGGGATGAGGGGCTGTCTGTGCAGGAGAAGATGTAGAGAGGTCAGAGGACAGAGGGGACACTTGCAAATAGTTTCTGTTTTAGTGAAAGGCATACAGGACTGATTATTTAGATTTTGGAAGCTGGCTAGCCTTATCTTTTATCTTATCTTATTTTATTTTTTTTTATTGGATTTTCGAGACAGGGTTTCTCCGTAGCTTTTGGTTCCTGTCCTGGAACTAGCTCTGTAGACCAGGCTGGTCTCAAACTCACAGAGATCCGCCTGCCTCTGCCTCCCAAGTGCTGGGATTAAAGGCGTGCGCCACCACTGCCTGGCTCTTTTATCTTATTTTAAAAATGTATTTGGAAATGTCATACATGCATATAATGCATTTTGATCAATTCCACTTTCCGGTCCCTCCTATCCAGTACTTTCCTGTTTCCCCCACCAGTTTCCTACCCAGCCCCTTACACTCTCTTAAAGGAAAGTTAACCTTGCTGAGTTCATTAGTGCTGCCTCTGTATGCACGGGTATAGGACCATCTGCTGGAGCATGGTTAGCCTCTCCGAGGCCACATCCCTGAAGGAAACTAACACAGTGGCCATCAGTTGCCAATAGCTTCTCAACTCTGTCTGAGATCTCACCCTTGGGGAAATGCAAATTAAAACTATTTTGAGATTTCATCTTACCCTAGATAGAATGGCTAAGAATCTGTTAATTTTGAACTTTAGTTAGTTGATAATTCTCTGTGTCAGATCTTCAACCTTCTAACGCCCTCACTTTGGCTCGATAAGTTGAAGGGTTCCCAGAACAGACTCTGGAAATATTTCCTAGACTGTGGGAGCACTAACAAATCAGCTTTATCCATGTTAAATCAAACTAAACGTTCTCCAACCAGATCTTTGCCTCAGCTGCAGGAGGTTAGGCTATTTCAAAATTTCAGGCACTCGCAGAAAATTTACTACAGTAAATCATGGGTCCATATCTGTTTTATTACACAACACTGTGGTTTTTCTCAACTATATGTCTAACATAAAGATTAAAGCTGTTTTCTAAGTGAAACAGCACAATATTTTTTAAGCAATGGGAGGGAAATCTTTCATCTGCTTGTCCACCTGTCTGTTTATCTAGCCAGCCATATTTTTTTTAAAAAAAATCCAGCTTCTTTTATTTGTTTTATCTTCCAATATTCTGGTTTTCCAGAAAAATTATTTTTAAATTTTCTCAAATATTGATAATAATTTGAGAATGGATTAAAAGGCTGCTTGGTGGAGGTCCTGAGGAAGCTTGGGTTATTAAGTGCAGAAATTTGTTCTTTAATATTCATAGCAAGATTCTGCTGTCAACTCATTGTGATCTAGCTTCATAGATATTCTTCATGCTTCATCATTTAGTCAGCAAATGTGTGTGACCATGTCACAATAGCAGGGCATAGTTTTTACTTTGCTTATACTTTTATGTAACAAACAAATAGTTAAAGTTCTGTTTATATTTTCCAGAGGTACCATGTACTAGTACTCAGGGGCTGATTGATTTTCCAAAATTGATTGTCTAAAACTGTCTTAGGGACATAGGAGGCTTACTCATGAACTAACATTAAATTATCAAGTTAATTATACTTCTTATCCAATAGATATTTCTTATAAAAGAAATTATAAAATTGCTATCTGTCGAAAGGAGAAGCTTAATTCCTAGGGGGAAAGAACACAAAACCAGTCTGTATTAATTTATTCTGGAACTGCAATGATATTTAAATTAAATCACTATGCTTTTGAATTCTATTGTGGGACCTGGTATTTGTCAATGGGCTATAGATTTTCAATTTTCAGACCTGGCCCTGAGGTCTGCAGTCTTGCTTATTACTCTGACAAATGGCAGCCTTTTGAGATTAGCCATCTAGCCGTGGGAGGCTGAGGCCCGGTGGCTGGAGGGAAGCGAGAAGGGTCTGCCAGTGAGATAATAACTGAGCTCTGCTGACATGCTTCTCATACCAGCTTTCTGAAGGATGTGTCATCATTTTCGCAGAATGACCCCCAGTGAACCAATGGCTTTATGGCATTTGCCTTTCTTGTTCGCTCCAGGTTCTTTGTAACCAAGCCTTTGGGATTTATGCTCCTGTAACTTTGCACGATTAATCTTTTGAAGAGATTTTAGGGGTTTTCGTCAGATGGTAGCAGTGACTTAGAAAAATTGCTCCTTCGCAGAGTTAAGGGAGTAAATCACTAGGTATTACCCAGTATCCTAGCATGGTCTTTCTTTTGTTTCTACTGTGTGTTGTCTTAGCCTCTTATTGATCGAAACTGCAGTTCTCCACCCGTTTACCCAGAGAAGTGTGTCTTTGGCCCAACTGTCAGCTGATAGCTTGTATTAACCCTCATAAAGACCTTCTGACTTTTGAAGTGTCAGGCAATGAATCTGACAGGATCTGCTGAATAAGTCATCTTCATTCCATGAAAACACCTGGTTCTTCTCTCATCTTATCTCGAAAGCAGAGACAAGCCTTGGAATGTGACTCAGGGCAGAAGCGTGTGAAGATCAGCATGAAGAAGAGCAGCACGCTTTATCTCTCTTGTGGCTCAGTATCTTAAGTGTTGTCTTTCACTGTCGTGAAACGGTTCGATAATGGCTCCGTCATAAAGTGCCCCACTCAAACGTAACTCAGCTTGACTGAATTGGAATAGGCCTTTAGCAAACAAAGGCGGGGGGGGGGGATGTGTTCCTGTTGTAGGGTCTCTGTTAAGAAACTCGTTTGTGTCCGTGTTCCTAGGACTCTTGTGGTGGTTAAGGTGGCCGTTTTAAGACAGGTATCCCACCCAAGTGGGCCTTGAACCCCAGCTCCTCCTGCCTCTGCTCCCATTGTGCTGGGGTTGCCTATGTGTGTCTTTGTCCCCGGATTTCCATATCTCTAATTGGTTTTTAAGTGAATATTGGAGTAAATCACTTAAAACTCTTTATAATGTAAGGACTAACAGACATTTCTGTACGGAATTAATGGAAAACAATGCTCTTGTATTTATCGAATCTATTGATTTTTAGTGTAGCTCTTTTTTTTAAAGAATAAAATACTTTTTATATTAGTGATCTGTATAGGCTTATTTATTTATGATAAAATCTTATTTATTTTTGATTTACTTTCAGCATTACTGGGGATTGAACTGAGGGCTTCACAAATGCTAGGTAAAGCACCTACATCCTCAGGCCAACTAATACTACTTTTAAAAGTAATATTTTTAAGTATTTTAATTTTGTATCTTAATTTTGCTTCTTTCTAGCATTTGGACATTTTTTTTAGAATCTGGGCACATCCTTGTACTAATTTCTTCTGATTAGTTATAAAATGCTGATTTTCTTTATGGAAATGAAATTAGTACATCTAGGTCTTTCATTTTGTTTTCTTTCTAAGGCCCACTGTAGAATGGAGAACAATAAAGGCCTAAATGTTACGAGGTGTGACTGGCTCATATTCAAAGTAGCACTTTTACATGACAGAGAATATATATTTCTTTGGGGTACAATTGCTTTTGTGCATAGTTCTTGTATTTTGAGCTTGTTCCAGTAGAGATAAAGTGTGTGTGTGTGTGTGTGTATGTTTCTATAGCAATAGAATTTCCTTGGTCCACCAAACCAGACTAATTCATTGAATGGGATTTCAGGTAATGTTGCCTCTCTAACCGCAGGCCCACCATGACTGGTTGGCGTGATTAAATGTACAACGTGCTGCATCAGTTTCCAAGGACCCCATTAGCCTGCTTTCTATGTATATCATAGCACAGCAAGCCAGGGCTCAGTCACTCAGATACACAAAATGGAGGCAGCACAGTCTAGGCCTCCCAGAGCTGGGTTCTGGAAGACTCTGTCCCAGCAGATTGTCTTTAGGGAGGTGATGGATGGGGTAGTGGCTAGACAACTTTTGATCCTCAAGAATGAAAAAACTTCCATTAGGATGATAGGGGGAATGCCATGCGTATGTCTTGCATCTCTGTTGTCCATGCTGTGAACTTTTATAGATAGACTGCTTAAGCACCCTGATCAGACCTGGACCCCTGTCTCAGAGAATCAGTGACTCTGACATTAACATCACATCTATGTTAAGACTTATCTCCTTTATTTTTTATTTCTAAACACAGTATATCTCAGTGTAAGATCTAATAAGATAAACTCTTGCTTTAGGTGGTATCTGTGACACCTGGCACAGTACCAGGATGTTAAGTTGAATAATAAATGTTTTCTAAGAGACAAATACCTCTGTAAGTAGGAGGTGCTTCTAGAACAAAGGGAATGCTGCCAAGCTGTAAGCTAGAGAGTAACATAAGCTGAAGGGAAACATCACACCGATAGATGCCACATGCCTTTCCATAGGTGATGTTTTCTGGGTGGCTAGAAATTATCGTTAGTGTTGTTTGTGATACAGCATAGCTCAGATAGCAACTACTTTCGTTCTAATCAGATGAACAAGATATTATGTTTGGCTTTGTTTATGGAAAAAAAGACATATTATGAATTTGTGGTTATAGGCTGGTTAGTAAAAAGGAAGAATGGTTTCTTGGAATTTGAACTTTTATAGCAAAAGAGTAAAAAATAGTATCCCACTGCAACACTGAAATGCTTTGTAACACTGCATTTGTGGGAAACCCATGGACTCTGTCAAAGAAGTCACTGGGATAAGAAATGATCCAATGATAGGGGATTAAGCAAGTCGATGCTAAAGATTATGCTGATGACCAAGATGGTATCAGTAGTTCAGCTAAGCAAAGTGGCCACTGTTGACATTTTACATGCCATATCTTGTTATCTTCATTTTAAAGATAGAATTTGAAGGCTATAGAGATCAAGAATACTTTTCAAGGGCAGAAATATGAAAATCAAGACTCAAGGCACATATTTTTAACAAGGGTTAAATATCTCCATCACCACAATTCTTTCATTAATTTACAGTGAATACATGATGTAGAGAATACAGAGCAAAGGAGTGGTGGCCATATGTGTGCATGTGAGTTTATTAATCATGTGATTCTTTTTCTTTCTGAGAAATTTAATTATACAAATGGTCTCTAAAGAAAGCCACCGAAGAGAACTTTTAAAAATTGTGATAAGGATGAATTACAGTTCTCCACAGTGATGGCTTCCGAGTGCGTGCAGAAAACTGAGGAAGGATTCATTTTTCTTTAAGGAGCCAGCTCTTGAGTGTTTGATAGTATTCAGTGAGTGTATGGGCAACACAAATTGGACTTGCTTTTCTTCTTTTTTTTTTCTTTTTTAGAGGGGAGGTAGGGAGGCCAAAAGGATCAGGGGCCATACCTGAGAAGGTTGTAAAGCAAGTTTTCTTATAGTTTATATGTAAAATTCCCAAATAATCGAAAAAACATAATGAAAACATAAAGCAATAAAAAGAATATGTTTGGCGAAAATGTTATAAGAAGACAGAAAGATAAAACTTGGCATTTTCTCACCAAATGTGTAAGATGTTCTAATCAGTAGTTAAGATGTTTTCGGGACAATATTTCATTTGCAAGATTTTTTTAATTAATATGCTCAATTAAGTACTTTATTTCCCACTTTGGATGTGTTCCATATTTGATCTGCTGCTGTTTCCAGAAGTTATACAATATCATTCTTATTGAATCCCATTTGTTCTCAAAATAAAGAGAAAGACAAAAACCATGAAGCACTTCTTTGATTCCCTTGGAAAAGCGAATGCAGTGAGACTCATCCAAAGCATTTGTTGTTTTCTTTTCTTCTCAGACTTGAAAATTGGCAGGGAATTTTGTTTATAAGACTTTGAAAACCAAACAGATTTGCCTATAAGGGTTTCCAACTTTGTCTTGCTAATGCGGTGTCGCTTAGGAAGTCATCGAACCTCACACTGTAAGCTCCAGGGGATATTTGTTTGGGAAAATAATAATAACAGACAAGACTTTTCCTGGTTAGAAACTTGAGATATAATTTACACACACACACACACACACACACACAAATACAATCTACATCTATAAAACTATAAAAGGAAATATCACCCTACACTACTGCGTGCCAAACTAAATCTGTAAATAATCAATGTCATTTTATGAAACCAAGAGTATACGTTATCCCAAGGTTTTTCATTGTCTTTGGTGGAATCTATTCTGCTCTGGGAATGAGAAGGATGCATTTCAATGTATAGTGATTTTTGGCATCTACGTAGTTATTTAACAAGTAGCGGCAAAAAGAAAGTACAACCAGGTACTGCAAACCAGAACCACCTAGAATATATAGCCCTTACTACTTCTGTACTGATTCCAGAGCTTAAGCACAAAAAGGGTGAGCTGGTGTGAAAACTTCCTCCATTCCGTCCACACACTTCTGTGAACCATACTGCATGCTGAGTGACCTGAGCCCCCGGTGTGGAGATGACATTGGTCCTTCACGCTTAGAGAATCTTTGAAGGGCTTGCTCTGTGAGGATGCTTTTCTGTGCCTTCTACTGAGATAACAGCAAAGATGATGGGATAACTGCAGCTGCTGCTCATGGAGTCATTTCTATTTGCTAAACCCTTGGCATCTACATTCAGCTTTAGAATTCTCCAACCTAAGTTTATTGTCATCACATTGCAGACAGAAAAAGTCACCAAAGTGAAATGTTTTTGTCTATGTGAAAAAAGTTAATTGGAATTTAAACACTGGTATAATGTTTTCCTCGTTGAATCGGGCAGAGAGGGTAACCCCACTCTTGATGATAGGTACCAAACCTCCACCCACCACATGAACCTGTTCCAACTGCTTTGTTTATGCATCTTGCCCCTTCAAGCTTATCCTTGTCACTTGTTTTCAACACGTCATGATCATAGGATATTCTTAACACAGAATATCAGTTTCTTTTAAATGTGTAAGTGTGGTTTGCCTGTATGTGAATCTATGCACCATATGTGTGCTATGTCTGCCGGGAACAGAAGAGGGCAACGGATCCCTGGGACAGGAGTTACAGATAGTTCTGAGCTATCTTATATATGAGTTTTGGAAATCTAGTCCAGGACTTTTGAAAGAATAGCCAGCATCACTGACCCATCTCTCCAGTCTCCAACGTTAGCATTTTGATGGGAACAACTTAAGAAGCATTCCCTTTCCATGCTCTCAGTGCCCATTTTGGAGAATCCAGAACCATTCTACATTTTATTTTGCCTTTTAGGAGTCTTGAGATACTCTCTGCTCTTGCTTCTTTGTTGCTTTAAAGGTTAGAGTATTCACTCCTAAGGAAGGATGGAGAAAGTGCTGGAGTTCCTTAAGATTTGAGAATATAAGCTACCTCTTTATATATCTTTTATATTCACTTTGTTTTCAAGTATCTGAGAAAATGAACTCCACGTGCATCGTTAGCTATATCCAAAGATACACCATATCACCATATTAAACGTATCAGACAAGTTTCTCTCATAGTCATTTGAGCCAGCATAATAGTTATTCTCAAGGGTATTGCTTTTAGGACTAATCTTCCTCTACATATTCTTAGGATAAGATCTATTTTATGATATCCAGCCCTCTTATTGCCTACCTCTGGAGTCACTTGCTTTGAGGGCCTTCTGTTCATAATAATTTTCTAAATTCTTTCCTTCCATTCTTTCATACATCAAACATGTCATTGTTTCATTCAACTTTGAGCTAACGCTGGATATTGCTGCCTTCCCTGAGTCCGTCCCACTCCTTCTCCTTTTGCTGAAGTGTGCAGACATTCCCTCATCCGGATGCTCTTGGTTTGGCTACATTGTCATAGTACCTCACATAGTACGGTCTCCCATCACCCTAGCTCTTAGAGTATTCTTGCTGTTCTCTCACTCTGCATCTCTGAATCACACTGTGTGTAGCTGACATCTCATGGCTCATTTATCACGTTAACAAGGAAGATGGGGTGGAAGAGGAGGCGCTCATGGAGGCCAATGAATCTTTAGTTAGTGGAAGGCCAAGGGTGGTAAGTGGTGAAGGCATATGAAGGCTGAACTGCTTTGCTATTTTTTTTAATACTTAGGTTCAGGACCCAGGATGTTTTCCCCCTTTCTTTAAGGAAAGCAGATGATGATAACTTCCCAACCTCCCTTGTGTTCTGTGGTTCATACCTCCCTCTAGGGACAACTCTGCAGTACCTGTCTCATCTCATAGGCTAAAAGCAAAGTGTCTGCCTTGTTTAAGAGGCAAAAGATGTGAGACACAGTACGTGGCTTGCCTCTTTTTTTTTTCTTGCCTGTGTTTACTTTTAGTTCTATAGTCTGTTCCGCAAAGTGTTTCCACCCAGATTTGTGAGTGGAGAAATTAAGGGTAATTAATTCACATTCATTAAATAGACGAAAGTCTTAAAACTAATCTTTGAAGTGTGACTGAACGCAGAAGCCAAACTGCCGTCGCCTCTAGACTTTCTGAGGTGCCTCGAATCTCTCATTGTCGCACACTTGTGGTCAGAGAAGGGAGAAATCCATATACAACAGTCCCTGCACATTTACTGTACTGAAAGCAGGTAGCACACTCTTGATGCACACGGTAACTGTGCATGCTTAGCCGTTCTCCGTGATGCCATTTGTTGAGCTGCCCAGCAGTTGACATGCGTTAGTCACATGTTTGGAACTTCATTGTGTCACTGTTTACAAATTTTTCCTTTACATTTGCCTATCAATCATCTTTTTTGTATCCTCACAGAGAGTTCTACTTATAAGACAGCTTTTGGTGTCTTCATGGTTCTGGCACTGATTTAGACTTCACTGACCTGCAGAGCCGACGTCAGAGGACAGGTCTTTCAGGAATCTGTGCCTGTGTGCACTTCTTTGCCTGCTAACACATTGTTGGGGGAAGAAGGCCGCTTGTTGGTTCCCAGCTCTTCATCCCTGTAATAATAATCACACAGAAACCAACAACACATTGGTATGGCAACTTAAATAAGAAGCACACAGTGGCTTTATTTTTTGTCTTTTCCCACTGGCCAGAGACAGCATGGTCCTTCCCCTGCTAGGCACTGGAGATTTTTGTTTGCTCTCCTAGTAACCTCCTCCATACTTCCACACCATCAGTGGTTAGAGAGGAACAGATTCTAAGTGCTCACAGCTCACACATTTCAAGGTGTCTAGCTTGAGAGTTGGGACTTCAGTACAAAATAATTCTGTTTCTTTCCAGCATGCTACTTAACTTTTGCCTGGAAAAAAAATCTACTGTGACAGACAGTAGATATGCCAAAAAAAAAAAGAAAGAAAAAAGTAGTGTTTTTTTTGTTTTGTTTTTTGACAACTTTACTTCTCTCATGTAAGGTTTAACATGAGGCTTCTAAGGATCATTCTGTTTGTTCTTTAGGTGGAGTTGCCTCTCCTGACACCACAACACGAATCTTCTTTTTATATTATTTGTTAATACATTGGGCACCAAATAAGCAAGCACGGTAAATACACACAGGGCAATAATAAGTAGCAGGCAATAGATATGAGATGAGCGGAGGGGATGTGGAAATGTTTATTGTATATCTTGTGCTTTATGTCCAGTTCAGGTGCAATCAGGTGAGGTTTGTAGCCTCATTTTAATACCTGCGTATCGAGCCCAGATCCCAAGAACTGAGGTTCCTATAATGTGATTTTGGCCTGTGACGCAATGTTGGTGGCTCATTCTTAGAATAAATAGTTTTGTTAGTGGAAGCATATATTTTTTGAGTTGAAGATTGGTATTTAGTTAGCAAAATTATATGAATGCCAGTTCTACTAGCATATTAGTTACTTTTCTTACTGTTGTGACAAAAATGCCCAAGGAAAAGCGATAGGATTAGACAAAATGCATTTGGTTTACAGTCTAAGCGTAAATGTGGTGGAGAAGGGATGACAGCGGAGCTGGACTGTTGCTCAAATTATATCCAAAAATCAGAAGATAGAAAAAAAGGGATACTTGTGTTCCATCCACTTCCTGCTTTTTTTATCAACCCAAGAACTTATCATATAAAATCGCCCTGCACATTTAGTTCAAGGCTTCTCATCTCAATCCAACCCAAAAGCTCCCTAAAGACACACCCAGAACATTATGTACTAGATGGTTCCACATCCCATCAAATTGTTACTGATGGTCAATATCTGAGTCAAGTGTCTCTATAGTATGTGAATATGTGATTCCTTTTTCTTTTCTTTCTTTCTTTCTTTCTTTCTTTCTTTCTTTCTTTCTTTCTTTCTTTCTTTCTTTCT
>JABTXL010021554.1:557447-585313 GCA_025134845.1 Neodon shergylaensis | reverse complement strand
TCTTTCTTTCTTTCTTTCTTTCTTTCTTTCTTTCTTTCTTTCTTTCTGTTTTTCGAGACAGGGTTTCTCCGTAGCTTTTGAACTAGCTCTTGTAAACCAGGCTGGCCTTGAACTCACAGAGAACCACCTGCTAGGATTAAAGGCATGGGCTGCCCCCACCTGGCTAGTGTGTGGTTTCTTATAAAAAGAATTGAAGCTGTGGTCTCATGCAGGCAAAAGAAGCAAATTTCCTGTGTTAGTTGTTTTCCATTGCTGTGATAAGCCCCAAGACCAAAATGAACTTGGGAAGATGGCGGGGGGGGGGGGGGGGGGCACGCGTAAGGGTAGGAACTTGAAGGTAGAAATTGAAGCAGAAATACAAAGGAATGCTGCTTGCTGACTTTCTTTTTTTATATTTTTTTATTTTTTTTATTGAAAGAAAAAAAAATTCCTGCCTCCTCCCAGCCTCCCATTTCCCTCCCCCTCCTCCCACTCTTCTCCTCCTCCCCCCACTCCTCTCCCCCTCCCTCTCCAGTCCGAAGAGCAGTCAGGATTCCCTGCCCTGTGGAAAGTCCAAGGTCCTCCCCCCTCCATCCAGGTCTAGGAAGGTGAACATCCATACTGGCTAGGCTCCCACAAAGCCAGAACATGAAGTAGGATCTTCCTCAGTGTGCTTTCTTATACAACCCAAGACCGTGTGTCCAGGGATGACACCACCGCCAATGGGCCCTCCCAAATCAATACGTAATCAAGGAAATGCCCTACAGACTTGCCGACAGGCAACCTGATGGAGGCACTTTCTTAATTGAGGTTCTCTTCCCATGCTACTCTAGCTGTATCAAATTATCAATAAACTAACCAGGACAATCACTTAATTTAGATTGAAACAATAATACAGATTATAAAAGAATACTGTGTTGAGATTGACAGCAGATCACATGGGTCAGAGTACTCAGGGACCCAGTTATTGTCCCAGCCTTTATTTTATGGTCCTCAAGAGAAGGATGTGTTTGCTTTCTGAGAGGTTTCATTTGTGTGGTTTTCAGTTTTGAATGAGAGATTTAATCATACATTCTCATCTTCTACTGAACATGTCCCTTCCCATAATGCATCTGACTATAATCAAATGCATACCTAATTTTTGCACAGTCACAAAAGGTTAAATAGGAGATTCTCCCTAAAAGTTTACCAGATGGCACAGTTTTGCCTTGCTGCCCATGTACCTAAAACCATTTCAGACCAGATTGGTTCTTCTGTTCTTCATATCCTGATACACTGAGAACCAACTTGAATCAAAGCTGTCTGAATTTGATTGTTACCAGGAGTAGGGGAGCTAATACTATGGTTCAGAGATAGAACTGTGTGTAGTCTGAATTGGGTGGGCACTATGTCAGTTCTGAGGGGGACTAGGTAGGTTGTTTGGAAAAGTGCATAGTATACACACATGAAGAAAAGTCCATTACTATAAGACAAGGTAGTGCATAACCAAAACAAAACAGGATCCCAGCACACCTGTTTCAACGACAAGCAGTATTAACCATTACAATAATTTAACTATTTTTTTAAACTGGGATTAGTATATAACCCAACATGAAAAGGATTAAAACGGTTAATAGAATCTCCTACTCATTTCTGTTTGATTATTTTTTTTCCAAGAATGAATTTCCTTTTCCTTCAGCAGCAGCGTCCTGGTATTTTTCAGTGTTTATAAAAGGTGTGTTATGATTTCAGTGTGTTACTTCTTTTTGTAAGTGTTAGCATATCATAATACTGTACGTTCTGCAACATGATTCTGTATGATGAAATGCTGATGTGTATTGTAAGTGCCATGTGAGTAATTGAGATCATTAGGTAGCACATGCTTGTGTATATATGTATGTGTATATACATTTTAATTACTATAATTAGCTATATTAGAGTCCTATTAATCATTTAGCTCTTCTGCTTAATTTGTTGGATCTACAGATTCACCTAAACAATCAAAATGAATTATCTCAAGCAGCCAAGAAAGCAGGAGTATTGAGATTCTATTGCAATCCTAACGGTATGAGAAGCCTCACCAATGAGGCTCTCTGTTCTGATCCTGTACTGGGAGCCTTGAGTGGAAAATCTATTTCCTCTTCAAGTTATCTCCATTGTGCCAAACTTATCTTCCCACTTTCCCAGGAAGGCTCTGAAGTCCTTAGCAGAGAGACCGCCATTTGATGTACTCAGAAAACAGTTACTGAGTGTCTGCCATATCCAAGCACAATCCTGCAATTGAGAGAAGCAAAATGTGTAGAAATAGGTCTTGTCGTCAAGGAGCATGGGGTGTAGTGGAGACCCAGACAGAAACATTAACAGTGATATTGCACATGACAGCTCTATTCCTAGAATCTCCAGAAGTTCAGATGAAGAGCATCCAATTTGACTGGCAAGGATGGTTGACTTGAGGAGATAAATTGTAAGGACATCTTCCATTTTGACTGAGTGCTAGGTAAATTATGGATGTAAAGTGGTTAGGAAAATCCTTACCAGTATCTTATGTCTGTTTACATTGTAAGAACTGTGTCTCGAAGTTGTTGAGTACTTACTTTACCGTGTTTTTCCTGGAAGAAGAAAATATATATTTTCTCCCTGAAAGCCCATATATACTTGAATTTTAAAAAAACTGAACTCTTTAATTGTTTTTTAAATGATGCAGTGGCATGTACTTTTCTCTCTTAATCTGTGTATTCTCAAAGTATCTTGGACCTGATTTAAAGTTTTTGGAATACTCTTCAAGGCACTTTTTTTTTTTTGTACATCACAGTCCATCAGGACATGCTTGATGAGTTGATTTTTAAAAATCAGTCACTTGAAGCCAGGCAATGTGGTGCATGCCTTTAATTCTAGCACTTGAGAGGCAGAAGCAAGTGGATCTCTATGAGTTCCAGGCCAGCCTGTTCTATATAGCAAATTCTTGGATGGCTGGGACTACATAGAGAGATCCTGTCTCAAAATCAGCTCTTGGGAGTTGTTTTTCTCTTCTTCTCCCCAGGTTACACTTGATGTAAATCTTGACTTCTAGTCTACCTTTTCTCACTTGCTGCTTTTTGCAATGTTTTCTTTGGGAAAATACACAGAAACTGGTCAGAATTAAATGAGAAGAGTACATACAATGGCTGAGCTGTCATGGAATTCCAGCCAACAAATAACTCTGTGAGTTTCAGTGGCTGAGCATGCATAACTAATTGTGATCGTAATCAAGTCTCCTAAGATTAATTATTTCTCATCAATATTGATCTCATTTGAGGTTGAGGTTTCTCTATCACACTAACCTCAATCTTGCAATCCTTTCATGCCAGCTTCCCAAGGAGCCTGGTCACAGGCATATGCCAGCACACCCAATTGAAGTTTCTGGATAACTTATCCTGGGCATAGGCAGATAAGGTGCTATTAAAAAAGTATAATAGGGCTTCAAGGAGCATCTAGTATTATTTTCTTCATAAAGATTGCATTGTGATTTTCTGTAGCTGTTTATCATATTTACCTAATGAACTTGTGCTAATAACCTAATACTATAAAATACTGATAATCATAAAACATTAGTTTGAGAAAGTATTGGGTTATAGTAGCCTATTTTTTCTTTGTATTCAAATTGCTCTAAATTACAAAATAAATAAATAAATATAGCATGCTGGAATAAAATACATACAAAGATGAAAATGTTTAGTGGGGAAACATACTTATGAAGGTAATGGGTTTTTACCAGGAAAAATACTGCATCCCAGCCTTTTCTCATTAAAAGTTCTTTCTTTCAGTTGACAACTTAATCTCCTTACTGTCTATCCAAATGCATATTTAATTTTGAGAGCATATAGTTATGGCCCTCAGAACCATTGGTTTGAATACAAGCTGTGAGCTCCTACTGCATCCCCAAATGTGCTGGCAGCCAGAACAGTGAGTGAGAACAACGACTTGGTCCAGTGACTAACAGACCTCCAGTCACGAGTCCAATTCCCCTGTGGCGAGAGCTCGCCTTTGCACAGGAAAAACAACTCAGTTTCCAACAAAAAGACAACCATAGTCTCAGGCAATCTCCAAAAGCCACCCAAACTTCCCACAGACATGTCCAAAGAGAACTGGGTGAGGGAGCATCCACTCGGAAGGTCAAATAGATTCAGACAATTGGGGGAAGGGGTCCATAGCAGCATCCTAGCCAAAGATGAATCACACTCATGATAAACCTGTGCCAGCTTTTAATACCCTTTGGGAAATAAGTTTCTCATGTGAGAGACTTTATGGCATCTAAGAATTTGGGTTTAAATAAAAATTGAAGACAATCAACACCCATGTACATTAAATATTAACTCACTAAATATTAAGCAAATGACAGCCTGTTTTATTATATTTTTGTTGTTGTAAGGAATTTATATTCATGAAGCATGCAATTCAGTCATGCTACATGCAGCTTTAAAATAGCTATTATGTTTCATTTTTCTAGTCAAAAACAAGTTTGATATAACCCTAATAAAGCAGAGAAATGAAAAACAAAACAAAGCTTCAGCGTAAATTGACTGTAATCTGATTCAGTAACTGATCTTCTGTTTTGAAAAATTATTTAAGACTGACTTAAACGATAGAAAATTAAATTCATAACGTGAAATTCAAAACTGAATTTGAGTGGTTTATAAAATCATGAAAACATTCTATCTCAACAGAATCACACAGTTATACATGGCTTTGTCTTACAATTGTTCATGGTTCCTCTCCCATCCATATTAGTAAAATTTTATCACGTTCATCACCAAGCTATTTACACATCTGTTTACCTGAATTTTTTGAAAATTCAACAGTTTTTATTGATTCTTTGAAAGTTTTATATATATTTAGAATGTATATTTGTTATATCTACCACTAGATATCTCCCTCCAACTCCTCCAAAGTCCCTCAAACTCATATCTCTCCTGCCTTCATGTCCCCTTTCATTACTGCTGTTATACCTGAGTTCAGTTAGTGGCTATCAGCAGCCACATCCCCAAAGAAAAGTGACTTGCCTTGTTCAGTAACCAGCAACTTCTAGTAATTGCTCAGGCAGGGATGAGGATCCTTTGACTGCCCTGATCTTATGAAGATTTTGCGCAGGCAACTACAGGTGGTAAGTTGATGTGTGCATCAGACATGTGATATCCAGAAGAAAGCATGTCACAGCTCTCCTTCCATCCTTCAGCTCTTCCATTCTTTCTAACCTTTCTTCCATGATGCTCATAGAGCCTTGGAGTCAAGGTCTGCTCCAGAGGTGGCATTTTATGTCTAATACTGTATTCTAGTCAAAAAACCATGAGTGGGGAGGCCATAGATCCCAGCCAAAATCCTACTTGTGTTGTGCTAATTGGGCATGTTGTCAAACTGCTTCCTAAATGTTTATGTTAGTACCCGTAGATTTGGGCTACTCTCATATGGTCAGAGAAGCTTTTTTCTGTAGGGATCAGCAGTCAATATAGAGATTTATAACTGACTAAAGTGCTGAGAAGAGGTGACTATAAATGCTCAGCCACTAATGAGTCAAATATATCAACTTCTGAATTTTTTTTTGAGAAAAAGAAAAAAGTTTCCGCCTCCCCCCAGCCTCCCATTTCCCTCCCCCTCCTCCCACCCTTCTCCCCCTTTCCCCACTCCCCTCACCCTCCCTCTCCAGTCCAAAGAGTAGTCAGGGTTCCCTTCCCTGTGGAAAGTCCAAGGTCCTCCCCCCTCCGTCCATGTCTAGGAAGGTGAACATCCATACTGTCTAGGCTCCCACAAAGCCAGAACTTGAAGTAGGATCAAAACCCAGGGCCATTGTCCTTGGCTTCTCATCAGCCCCCATTGTTCGCCATGTTCAGAAAGTCCTGTTTTATCCCATGCTTCTTCTGTCACAGTCCAGCTGGCCTTGGTGAGCTCCCAATAGATCAGCCACACTGTCTCAGTGGTTGGGTGCACCCCTCGTGGTCCTGACTTCCTTGCTCATGTTCTCCCTCCTTGCGCTCCTCATTGGGAACTTGGGAGCTCAGTCCGGTGCTCCTGTGTGGGTCTCTGTGACTAGCAACCACTTTGGAAATCAGTGTTTCGGTTTCTCAGGAAATTCGGGATCAACCTACCCCTGGACCCAGCAATACCACTCTTGGGAATATACCCAAGAGATGCCCTATCACATGACAAAAGCATCTGTTCAACTATGTTCATAGCAGCATTATTTGTAATAGCCAGAACATGGAAACAACCTAGATGCCCTTCAATGGAAGAATGGATGAAGAAAGTGTGGAATATATACACATTAGAGTACTACGCTGCGGTAAAAAACAATGACTTCTCGAATTTTGCATGCAAATGGATGGAAATAGAAAACACTATCCTGAGTGAGGTATCCCAGACCCAAAAAGATGAACATGGGATGTACTCACTCATAATTGGTTTCTAGCCATAAATAATGGTCACGGAGTCTATAATTGGTGAACTTCTGAATTTTTGAGCTGTTTCTGATTCTGTGTGGTTGGCTTCTCATTCTTTCATTTATATTTTATTCCTTCTTAAATTTTGTGGGTTTGAAAGAAGAAAGCCCTGTTTAGGTTGTAGATAAGGTACTGATAAAATTTCTTGCCATATATCATTCAAAAGCAATGGTTTTACCTATTAGTAAGCATCCACACTCGTTATATTCATAATACCTGACAGAAGTAACTTAAGGAAAAGAGTCATTGGCTCAAGTTTCCAGGAGGGATTATTCGGCCATGTAAGGGAAGGGACAGTAACAGGAATGTGTTGCCGAGAATTTTCACATCACTATGGACCAGGAAGTGGAGAATGATAAACTTAAAGATAGATAATGCCTTCAAAGTCCTATCTCCTCTGTGACCTGCTTAAGCACTTTATCCTAAAGCTTCAACAGTCTCCAAAAATAGGACCACCAGGTAGAGGTCGGATGTTCAAAACATGAACCAGATTCTAGATTCCAACATTAACAGCAGCTTCCTAGAAAAGATTTTTAGTGGGAAAAGCAAAACTGTTGAGTGTCACCATAAATGATGCTGTTGACTTTGATATCCATTTCCCAAGCACCCACAAAGATTCTGAGCTCCTGAGATTGGTTGATGAGATATTTTGATAGCATCATGTCTTGGAAATCTCAGGGCACAATATTCAGAAGACTTTAGGGATTGTTGCCAGGGCTTCCTGTTCTTTTCAGAATACATACTAATGTATATGGTATATATTATGCATTATTCAGAACACTGTAGAGAGTAGATGTAAGTTGCCTTTAAAGAGGATGTAATGAAATTATATTTGTCCTTATTTGCACTAATGATTTTCATTAATAATTGTTATTCATCAGAATGTTTTATAAATAGGTAGATTCATCAGATCCTGAGTCATTTGATTGAGTTACTCATACCAATGTAAGATTGAACCCTTTTCTTGCTACATAGCATCTATTCTTAGAAGCTTGAAGTCAGTATTGTGGCACATAGGATCAAGCACTGGGGATATTGTTGGGGTTTTTTCTCCCCAAGAAGTCCACATGCACTTTCTCGCACTATGGAAACTAGCTATCTGGGAAGATATTTTGATATCTCGGCCCCAAGCAAGACATCTTTAACATTCTCCCTACTCTGCCAAGGCTCAATGAAAATCATGGAAGCAGAAGTAGAAATAATAATAAAAAAAAACCATGGGAAGGTCCAGAACACAGTGAAATACTATCATCTGGACATGCCATGCCTAGTACTCATGAACTTATAACTGCTATTGGGTACATTCATGAAACATATAAAAATTCCAATGTACAAAGGGGAGGTGCTCTCTGGACTCAGCACTTAATACATAGCTTCTGTGGGGAGAGAGAATTATTTTATTTTTGAGGGTAGGTGTCTAAGATCTGGTGCATGGCTTCACACCAGTGCACACATGAGCAGCATGAATTAGATTTAGTAGCTCATTGATAAAAGAAGAAAAGAGGATATGAAGTTCATAGAGGAGCATGTGGTGGCTATATAGGGGGAGATGGATAAGGGAAATGGGGGGAGGAGATATTATCATTTCATTAACTAGAAATATGAAATTTCAAGAATAAACAGAAATGTAATTGAAAACCATCGAATTCAAGTGGAACTACAATTTCAGAGTACTTGGTGTATTATATTTCAAAGGGATTATTCACCTGTCTCTTTGTTTACGGTGGAGTGTGTCAATTTTAGTTCAGCTTCCCAGCCTCAACAATAAGGATATTGGAAGTTGGAATGCATAGTTCTATTTTTACAAGTATAATTTAGAAGCCAATTTATAAACCCTATGATTGAAGAAATATTTTGAGAAAGAAATCTCTCAATGTCACTGGAATGATCAAATGAAAGAAGGCCTTATATTGAGCAATTTTGCAGTTTAAGGCCTGCCTCACACAATTGCCCTGCAGTTGACCCTTCGGCCCTATTTTGAGTTACCAGATGAAAATAAGATTTCCCTTCAAGTGCTAGTTGCTATGGGCAACTGTACTGATGCCAAACGATGAATACTCTACCTCTTTAGTATAATGCCTACTTTGTAAGCTAAATAAAGAGCTAAATTGTAGAGAAAGAAGGCATATAAATGGGAAATACCTGGGAAGGAATGGAAACAGGAATATTAGAGATGTGGATATAAGAAAAAGAATTACTCACTGCGCATTTTTGGTAACTACCTGGCAGTTTGTACAAATTTTCTATTCTGGGCATGCTATATTCCATGTGTCAGATCCAGAAGATTAACACTCTTTACTGGCCAAGTTTTTCCTTTATAACATGAATTTATGTCTTTAATTTTTTCAGGATTTTGAAAAAAATAGTGGAAGTGAAGATTTGAGATAATTGCATAGGGAAAGATTTGTGAACTTGGGTTTGCAAGCAGAAATATTCTATGCTATTAAAATTGCTTAATAAGCCATTTGATAGTCATCCATCTCGAAATGCATTTCAGCTTGCTTTCTGAGTGTATTGGTTTGTGAAGACAAATTCCATATGAAATGTATGAAAAAGCACTCATAACTTATTTGGCCAAATTGTAGTATTTTAATATAGCCATTACTATTTCTATATGATAAAAAATAACCCTTTATTCATTGTACCCCCTGGTACTGATGCCATTGTAGGTTGTAGCCATCATTCCTTTATTGACATCTGCTCCTTTCATGGTGTTCTGCTTGTTTCTCATGAGCTCAGAAACTGATTGGAAAGTTGGGTGAAAAAAATCAATAATTGCATATACACAAAAATTAGTTGTTAGGAGAGCATACAAGATACATTCATAGAATAAGTTTCTTGAGCTCACATTGTGACTTGTGGTTTTCAGGCTGCGGGAAAACAACATGTACACAGTCATGTCAATTCCTTTATTATCAGAGTCCATGTAAGTGAAAATGTAATCACGTCTAAAAATACTTTGTTTGTTAAGGAGAACAATTCAGCTGTGAAAAGATTCATTCCACTGCAGTGGAGATTCTAGAACGTTGGGACCTGTATGAAAATACATTACAGACTATAGGCATGACTGATTGACCTCTATAGGAGACATAGGTCATGTCTTCTAGACTTTCCAGGAGATTCTGGACTCTAAAGGAGTCCTTTGCCCTCCTGAATACATGGGGTGTTTATCATACACTTGTGTCTTGATGTACTCAATCCTGACAACTTGGTAATTTTTTTTTTCAAATATAGAGGGATTAAAGAAGGTTAATGAGAAGCCAGGTGATGGTGGCACACGCCTTTAATCCCAGCACTCGGGAGGCAGAGGCAGGCGTATCTCTGTGAGTTCGAGACCAGCCTGGTCTACAGAGCTAGTTCCAGGACAGGCTCCAAAGCCACAGAGAAACCCTGTCTCGAAAAACCAAAAAAAAAAAAAAAAAAAAAAAAAAAGGTTAATGAGGTGCTATTGTGACTCAATGCAGAACTTATTAGATTAGAAAACTATGTAAGGAATTTGTGTGAAAGTATTTGTATGTCATACTAAGAGAGCTGGATGTTATCTCCCAAGTCATAAAAGCCACTACTACTCTCCCAATCAAAGAGGCTTCTGGATCACTTAGACGGAGAGAGAGAGAGAGAGAGAGAGAGAGAGAGACTGATTAGGATAGAAATAATGAATAATGGCGAGAGATCTGGAATAATTTGGGGTAGTCAACACTGTAATTAGAATATATTGTATAAAATAATCTATTTTTAATAAAGAAAAATGGTAAAAAGAGAGAAAGAATTAGAGATTTAAGTATATGGGCTATTGAGTTAGAAATTAATCCCTTGGAATAGAAGTGATAGCTCAAAGAAAACATATAAAATAAGAACAAGGAGAAGAACAACAGAGTCCTTGGAAGCTTGTGTGATTGTGGATAGGAGGAGAAACCAGAAATGGGACTGTAGAGAGTTAGAAGACAGCCCTGATAATGTGTGTAAGAGTGAAGTGAGGAAGGCTAAAAAAGAGAGAGAGAGAACCACTGAGGGCAGAAACCTGTTGCCTACAGGATTTGGATGAGAACCGAAGAAAACTTGGATTGGTCGATCAATGCAGTCCAATGTCTGTGCTTTGTTTCAGTGACTTCTTCTGTTGAAATATCAAAGAAATCGTGATGTGATAAAACTATTAATTTTAGGGTAGGTTATTTCTGTAGAGAAAAAAGAGTTGAACTAGAAGAACAATAAATTCTTTGGAAGAAAACGAGAGAAATTTTCCAGAAAAATAAAATCTGTGTGGGCCGGGCGATGGTGGCGCACGCCTTTAATCCCAGCACTCGGGAGGCAGAGGCAGGCGGATCTCTGTGAGTTCGAGACCAGCCTGGTCTACAGAGCTAGTTCCAGGACAGGCTCCAAAGCCACAGAGAAACCCTGTCTCGAAAAACAAAAACAAAAAACAAACAAACAAAAAAAAATCTGTGTGGCGGTAACGGAAGCCCCCATTGTAGAATTATAGAACAGTTAACTGGACATGTAAATTGTTTCACCATAGAACTAGAATCTTCCTAGATTATTCTGCAGCTGTTAAAGTTTTAATTACTTATACTGGATCTTAATTATGAGCTAACAAGAAGAGACATTCAAACTATCATGCCCCTGACTTGATTTGAAGAAAGACATTTCTATTAGCTGTTCTAAGATGTTTCTCTCTACCCTTCTCACACCCATATCTATCTCAAAATTATTTCTCAGTGCTATAAATTTATTTTGCATCTGTATGTGGTGTGTGTGCATTTATTCATGTTCACACGTGTTAAGGGTGTGTGTGTGTGTGTGTGTGTGTAAACCCATACATGGAAGCTCTGGAGCAGTCAGGTGTCTTCCTTTCTTACTGTCTACCTTATATATACTAAGGCAGGCTGTCTCACCGAATATAGAATTCTTTTTTGAACTAGTTTGGGCAGCCCCATCTTGCTCTAGGGAGTCCCTGTCTTAACCTCCCAACTGCTGAGATTATAGATAGGCTACCATATCCACCTAACACTTACATGGGTTCTGAGAATGCAAATCTGGTCCCCATGCTTGGATGCAGCAGACCTTGGTTCTCTTTGTTAAATGGATTGTTGAAATAAGAAAGAAATACAATTTCAGATGTTGTAGTTTCTGAGGATGCCAGGAATCCCCACTCTCTACCCATCTCTCTCTTTCTTTCTCTCTTTTCAGTGGATTTTTGGAAAACATTGATTAAATTAAAGTTTAAGGCTTTAGCTTATTTCTTTGGGCCACTATGTGTCTTCCTTCTGCCCAACCAAAACTGTGACAACCTTGTCTCTCCCAGTCCATTGTTTAAGTAGTAAAGTTGCTGAGGATTAGTGAGGAATTATACATTTTTTGACTGTGCAAAATACAGGTGGTGAGCCCTTCCTTGGGTATTTTTCATCATGTCACATTTGAGAAACAGAAACGAAATATGCAACGTCTATGTCTGTGAGCTCGAGGGTCCAGAAATGGCCCTTAGACAGGCTTGCTGCGCATGTGCCCCACAGTACGGAAGGACCTTTGGAAATTCACTAGCTGGACGGCTGATAGTGTCTGTTACTTTAATATAAAGGTTTGACGAAGTGACACAAATATCCTCTTTGTCTGTCCTTTCTCTCATGGGCTGAGACGAGAAAAGCAGGTGATAAGAGTTAGGAGCGCAAACGCCGGCTTAGGAGGAAGCCGTGGTTTCTAGCGCTGACTAGGGTCTTATCTACGGTGGACCTGCTGCTTGATAAGTCGATGAATCACGCTCAGTCTAGTTCCACATCTCTAGAATAGAGAACTGTGGCAGGGCTACTTCAAAAAATGGCTGTGAGGATTCGCAGAACAACCTGGGCTCCCCAGGGGAGGAAGTGCGTTATCACCATGACATCGTAATTTATTTGCCTGTGACGGAGAGCATGTGAAACTGAGAACCGAACACATCCGCGGACCCTGTGAACTGTACAGGTCTCATCATGGCTGTCACACTATCTCAAAACTGATTCGCATAGAAACTCATATGAATTTTCATTTGGTACTTTTTAAAAACTGAACTGCCTGTAAACAACATTCTTAGATTTTTTTCTTTACATGAAACAAAGTGATAATTTTCTTTGTCATATTTCTTTTAGATTTTCTTTCCCAAAATAGCTTAGTTGTTTCTAACACCACACCTCTTTTTCCTAGTCTTCTTTTTTATTCCCTGAAAGCTAATGTTGAAATTGATGTCTTCCTGACTATACATTTTGAACTTCAACGACATATGATTTTCATTTTCATATGTGAAATATAATCTGTATTCATACCTGTACTCATTTCATTCAAAATTAATGTTTGGGATATTTATCTATCTATACATACAGTTTTTGTTCATTGTAGTTTGACTGGGGTCTTTAAGTTGCTGGGAGGGAGCAACCTTGCACGAGTATTTATTAGACCATTTGAAAACATCAGGTTAGTTTGAAGAGCTAGGTATTTGTGAGTCAGCGATCACCTCTCCCTGTGTAATATTCACAAGGTCTGACATAGACAAAAGGTTGTATAGCGTGTGGAAAGCAATTGTTTTAATAGAAAAACATGGAAGTAATCCATGGCCTCTCAGGAGTGAAATAAGCAGTGTATGCTTATCAGCAGGGAAAACAGCTCTTTAGCCAAGTAGTGATGAAATATTAGAATTAGAAAAGAAATGTGAAGATATTACAAATTATTCTTGGTAAAGTCTAAGTGTGAAAAAAAACAAGTGTTGGCTAATTTATAAGCAAAAATGCTTTTTCTTATATCCCAGTCATCATATATTTTATATGATTGATTTCTGTTTTAAGTGTATAAGAAAGCTACAGAGGTAGAATAAGGCTGACGAATTAGCATGATCATTTCACAGTATATTTTCCATTCTCTTCAATGCTAGGTGACAACTCTTTGTGTGATTTTTAGAGGCTCACAATCAATGAAGCCTTTACCTTTCTATTCAAGGGTTTTCTACGTTAGAAAAACCTGACCTATTAAAACTGTGACTTTAAAACATAGGGTAGACCTGGAACATTGCTAGAAGTGGAAAATAGGAGACGTCCAACCTGAAGTAGCTTTTCCGAGGGATAACCGGAGGATCTTGAATATGACTCAGAATACGAAACGATTGTTTAAATCTTTCAGGAGTATTTTTTCAAGAAGAAAAATAGCTCCACACAGCAGAAGGTAGACATTCATCAATGTTTAATGACTGGTTCTCCAATGTCACCTAACAGTAGTGGTGATAAGATTTGTTTATGCAGAGAATACCAGGTTTCCCTTTACCACTATAAAGTCTGATGAGTTACAAAGACATCACTAATGCCGAGCTTTATTTGCATTTTGGGGGATTTCTTCGCTTCTATCAGAATTTTGCTGTTATGTTAGCTAGTCTCAAGTTCATGAGCTCAAGAGATCTTGCTGAGCCTTGCAGTGGCTACACTTCTGATTATCCACTGCTGTGCTTGACTGGGGCTTAATTTTGTCACTTAATTGTATGAAGAATCATTAAGCAATCTTTTCCTTGTGAAACAGCATTTCAGGGAGAGTAGTTATCTGCAGCTCCTAACAATTTTGCATTTGCAGTCGTTCTGGCTACCAATTGAACTGGGGATAAAGCAAGTAGGAAACAGGAGTGGGTAAGTCAATGTGATAACTATGGAATCCCATAACGCAGGATGGGTTACACCTTTCTTTCAGTGGCTTCTTCTGTTAAAATGTCAAAAAAATTCTTGATTTATTTCAAGAAATAGTCTTTCATAAACAATTTTCAAAAAACCAACATAAAGTGAATTTCTGTTCCAAAATTCTAAAACAAACAAGCAAACAAACAAACAAAAAAACGGAAGTATAAAACTCCATAGGCTTGGGTGCAGATACTCATGGATGGGAGGCAGTGATGAAGACAGAAGAAAGCTGAAGGACTGAAAGACAAATCATATAAAAGTCATTCATAGCGCTTACCACTCGAATATAATTAAAGCAGCTTACACTGATGTTTAGTCTGAACACTTTATTAGTCTATGACTTTTTAGCTGCTCTGCTTTCTTTTACAGAAAGGTTTCCTTTCAGCTTTACTGAAGTATAATTTATGAGCAGATATGTTAGTTAGCTTAGCTGTGGTGATTGCTTCATGTTTTACTAAGACAGCAAGTGGTACCCCTTAAATACATACCACCTTTGATAAAAAGAATCTTAATAAAAGTAAAATATCTTTGAAAAATAAGTCAACAGATGTTTTCTGAATCATTTTCCACTTAAAAGTTATCAAGTTAGTATTTTCAGGAACATGCAACCCTTTGTTCTTAAAGCCAAATATTCCAAGACCCACTAAAAATGAATATATTTGGTTTCATGTTACAATTATGTTGTTGTATGGGCACTATCTGAACCTGAGGATGACTGTGTGCATAGAAAAGAGAATATAAGTTTCTTGAAAGTTCTGAAACAGACTTATGCTTTTTTTAATCTATTATTATTAAAAGTGCCACATAGAGTTAACAATAATCTGAAGATAAAATTGTAGGGTTAATTGGATTTTAGTGAACAATCTATAGTATCTCTTTAAATAATGTTTAGTTAAAACTTGCAGTTAAGGATGATGCTATAGAAATGCTAGAGATTACGTGGATGGCAGATGAATGCTCAGAAATGTAGCTCCACCATGAAGGTCATAAGTAAGAGAGAATCTTTAAATAATTTGTAAGGAGTAGATTTTAGGCTGAGGAAAGGCTCAGTTGGTTGAGGACCCGAGTTTAATTCCTAAAGCTCATTTTTTTTTAAAGGCAGACATAAGTATGTTGGCACACACTTGCAACCCTAGTGCTTACAAAGCAGAGAGAGGCAGGTCACTGGGGCTCACAGACCAGCACTACTTGACAGGCACCAGGCTAGTATTAGAAAAAGCTCTGTGTGCACACGGAATGCACTGGAAGTTACTCTCTAACCTCCACATGTTCACACCAATGTGTATCTGCATATATGTGTACATAACATACAGATGAACACAAATACATACACATGGGTATGTTTGCACACACATACATGCACATACACATGAGTATGTGTGCGTGTGTGCGTGTACACTCTCATGCACAGAGGCAGTTACTTTGCAATTCAATTTCAAATGAATAATGAATAATCATGATATCCTGGTGATTGAAGGCATTCCAGCAGGGATATAAAACCTGCCTCAGTTCTCAGTGCAGACTACAGCAATTCTTGTCTTCATGTTGACTACCGGGAACCTTTCGTACCTCTTGTCTTGATGTCAAGAGATTACTATTTAAGGACGAAACACAGATTAATAGAAATGGGTTAATTTAAGATGTAAGAGCCAGCCAATAAGAAGCTAGAGCTAATAGGCCAAGCAGTGATTTAATTGAAAAAAAAAAGGACATACACCCGTCTTTCTGTGAAAGTCACATTATTCTACTTAGTTATTAATAACTAATTAATTAGAAGCTTTCCAAACCTCTCACCTTAGTGTGGAATATGTAAGCATCACAACTGGAAAACAGATGATGATGGCTCTGTTAATCCAAACAATTTATGCTTTTATGATTTGGAGTTTCAGTTAATGTAAGAATGCTTTGACAATGTAATTTGCATTCTTAGTCATTTAATTTGTTGTATGTTGAGATGAAATGATTAATTTGAACTTTGATTAATTTGAAAATTAATCAAATTTGCTAGATTAGGCTTAAGTACCCTTATTCTAGAACACTGCTTATTACTTACACTGCTGGATTAATCACCTGTGAGAAAAATATTTTTAATAAATATTTTAATATTTTTTGATCCTGTATTTTAGGAATCCTGCTTTCAAAGTGTCACACCTTACTTTTGGGGTGTAATTAATTGTTCTTTATTCCACTTCATCTGAGTCAAAAGCTTGTTTGAGAATTAAATGAGGTCATGTATCTAAAGCAGCTAATACAGCACAGAGTAAGTAGTAAGCAAATATAAGGTAGTACTAAGTAAATATAAGGTAGAAAAATCAGTCACTTGGAACATAGAAGATACCTCAGCCAATATAGGCTTACCTGCCACCAAGCCTAGGGACCTGAGTTTGCCTAGAAACTCCCATAGTGTAAGTAGAAACCAACTGTCACAATTTTTACACTGCCTCCACAAATGCTGCATGGCAAGTGCACACACACACACACACACATACACACACGCACACACACACACATTCACAAAATAAATAAAATGTAATCAACAATTTCTAAAACAAGTCTGCTATTTTGATAACATTCAATAAGTTCAAAACTTAGATATTATATTGACATAACCTCTAATGTATTTTTGTGTATATGTGTTTATAGTACAATTTGCAAAATAATTCTCAAGAATTGAAAAACAAAGAATATGTGTGGATCAATAGCTCAAATCCATGGCCAGGAGAGGAAGTCCATGTTGCCTGCCACAGATGCCAGCTTTATCATACACTGAGGTGTGGGAAGCAAGTTTGCAAAGCCACACCTCAGCTAGCCTTCTGCCGCACTGCCCCTCCCCCACGTCCCATTTTAACTGGTGAGGAAAATATGCAGTATAATTTAAGTTGTCAGATATTCTGTAAATCCAGGGACAGAATGCATCTTCTTTTAACTCTTATGATTTGGTTACGTGGCTATTTCCTAAAGTAATTTGTGGTAAGCAGTGATAACAGCAATATTTCTAGGTAGGGCTCTAATGAAGAAATTAGGAGGGGGAATTTCTGGTAGCTGTAGTTACAAACATGACTCTCTAAGAGAGGAATAAATTATAATTTCATCCATTTTGTAGAAAACACTGTTTGTAAAATAACCTCGTCAGAGAAAAAAAAACTTTAATTAAAGCTTTAGTATCCAGCAACATTTAAGAAAGCTGGGAGCCAACTTTTTTTTGCGAGCCAATTTTTAATGTAGCTGAACTGAACTCACATAAATTTCAAAGCTTTTTACCTTAACTTCAGACCTCCTGAAATTAGTTTACTCAGCTTAAACTCTGAAATATATCTTTAGACCATTCCTTTTTGTTTCTGAAAAACAAGAGTGAAATATATTATCACTTCTGCAAATAAAATGCTATTAAAATTAGTAATAATTTGATAACTTTAAAAATAAATTCTACAGCTTGAAATTACCTTTTACTTGTGCATTTGGGTAAAAACAATTCAGAATATTATGGGATGTTTTTGATGTAGCAAATAAACCCTGTATCATTCTACATCATTATTTCTTAGACTATTCACTCAAAGTTATCTCTTTTTTCCATAGACAGAAATTCGAGGCAAATACAAGTTTTATTTTTATTTTTGGCTAACGATCTTAGTTTGCACATGTTGTCCTAGAATCTTTCTTCAGAGGAAAGTTAACATCCACAAACAAATGACTTCAACAGAAATACATCATGGGAGTGAAGCTGAGCAGAGATAAAGCGCTAGAATCTGTTTAGCCGTGAAGGGTTGTCTAGATAAGAGGTAGGAGCCAAACATGATTGCAGATTCATGTGGCTCAAGGGAAATAAAAGTAGACATTCTTGAGTTACTGGCCAAGGCCAAGGAAACAAATGTTTTCTTCTCTTTTTATCCCCTTCCCCTTTTCTTGAAGAGCATATAAGAGGTTTAAGGAATGGGCATTTTTTTTTTAAACTGACAAAAATATTAAACCTTCAGGTGATGTAAAAAATAGCTATGGCTCAAGGACAGAAGATGTGTTTTCACGTTTCAAGGAACAAAGCTTTCTCTTGTTTAGAGCCACTCCATGGAAACCCTTGGAGCAGCCTTGGGACTCCCAGCCATGAGACAAAAGGTGATGTTTTTGTTCCATGTTTTCCCCCAGTTGATGTCACAGCATGGTTCCTTTTATGGACCTGGGGGATAAAATATTGTTGATGTTCATTCTTGTCCTAAGCTCAGCCCTCTCAACTCCTTGGACTCAATCTTGATGCCTTTTGCCTATCTTCCTCCTTTCTTTCTACTGACCAGTCTCAAGCCATTTTCAACTTTCTTCTATTCAAAACACCTCCTACCTGGATTATTCCACTTTACCCTACCCTTGCTCAGCTACAGAAATGGTTTTAGAATTCAGATCTGTTATCTCCTTCTTGCTAGGGTCCTGAACCACCAACACAAAGGGCAGCGTCTGGATGGAGCAGACTATAGCCCTCGTGGGCAGGAGTGGACGTCATTTCCTCAGCTATTACATTTTCCTGCCCCCCCCACACACCTTCTTTTTCACATTTTTCTTTCCATTCACTCTAATTTCTTCTTTTAAACTCATGTCACCTCCTGCAGATACTGATTGGGTGACCCTATTTTATGTTTTGGGGATCCCTTGATCATAGTACTTATTTATTATAACCTATCAGGGCCAAGCAGTTTCTTTATTAATTAACCAATGACCTTCCTCCATCAATTATTCCAGAATTATCTGTTAAATATATACTCCTCACAGTTGATTGTTTATCTTTCAGACCTGAGAACAGGGTCTTATACAAAGCTGGACAGGCTGAAATTAGCTTGTTAAGCCATTTCTTTAAAATTAATTTATTTGGCCAGAACCATAAACCTTGGGTAGACATAAATTGTTATGAAGGAACACTTGCAAAGAATTCATCTCAGCATGCTTGGGTGATTTAGACGGAACACACGTCAGAGATTTTAGATAGTCATTGATTTGGTCAGATATTGTAAAACACGTTTTTCATTTACCCAATTTTATGTAATATGTGCTTTAATTTTCAA
Source organism: Neodon shergylaensis (assembly GCA_025134845.1). Classification (NCBI taxonomy): domain Eukaryota; kingdom Metazoa; phylum Chordata; class Mammalia; order Rodentia; family Cricetidae; genus Neodon; species Neodon shergylaensis. The sequence continues at coordinate 566,158 of JABTXL010021554.1, read as the reverse complement.
CTAAATTGAGAGGATGTAACTGATCTTGCAGAGGAAGTGGTTACCAATGAACACAGGCAATTAACAGTCTCCTGAGATTGCTTAGCAGTTAAAGGTGCTTTTCCCAAAGCCTGACAATCTGATTTGATCCATATGGCAGGAGGAGAGGATTGATTCTTGAGAGCCGCGCTCTCATCTCCTCATTGCCACACCTGTGCTACCACATGTGTGCCTGCACAGATGTGCACACATGCATAAATAAAAGCCAATTAAAATGTTTTTATTCTACAAGGATCTTGATAACCATAGACGCAGTCTCTCATAATCCAGTGATTCAAAAGATTGCTGTGGAGGCTTGAACCATGAATGTCCCCTCATAGTCTCCGGCATTTGAATGCTAGGTTCTCAGTTGGTGACCCTGTTTGGTAGGTTTCAGAGGTGCAGCTTTATGGAAGAAGTGCATCTCTGGAGGTGGACTCTGAGGTTTCAGAGGCATATGCCATTCTCAGCTCCCTCTGCTTTCTGGTTGTGATCTGAGATGTGAACTCTCAGCTCTCGACTTTCTGCTCCATCTGCTATATCTTCCTCCTTCCATGCTCTGCCCCTCTGATGTTGATATACTCAGCTCTCCATAAGCCCAAAGCAAACCCTTCTTTCTATTAAGTGCCCTGGTTATTGTTTTATCACAACAATAGAAAAGTAAGTAACACCGTCATTTTATATTTTGTTTATATAAAGGTAATTATAGATGCTCAAATATGTGTTTTTATGCCTATAAAGTCATACTAGAGTATTAAATTAAATGTTTTCTAAAAATGTTTTGATACCAAACCAAAGTATTTGCAAGTTCATCGCTAAGTCTTTAAGTTCCACTTTTATAGTAACACATTCCTCACGAATTGGACTAATTTTCTAATTTTCTCTCTGAGAGGTTGGCATGAATGAATATATGAAATGTTCAGTAAAAATTGTCAGACATTTGAAGTAATAGCTTTCTTGTATTACTGTATAATAAATTAACAGTTTTCTAAGATTAAATCACGTACAGCATATAATACGCCAATAATAATTTTATTATTGGGCTCCTTGCTAATAGAAGTAGGAAATCTTATGAGCTCAAATTTTCTATTCATTTTTTTACTGATTTCAAAAAAATATTTAATTTTAGTTTCTCTGAAAATTAATTTTAAGCAACAAAAGTGTTATTTCATTATACTCTTTACTTAAAATTGCTGTTATAAAACTAGAGCTATTATAAATGCAGAATGCTATCCCTTGATCTTTATGTGTCTTTATTTCAGTGCAAACTATTTCATTCAGTGACAAACAGAGAATCTGCTATCATATCCCAGCTAGTTGTTACATTTAAAAGACCACTGTGCTCTTTCATTACAATACAAGTGATTTCTAGGAAAGATGCTACTTTTTTTTGAGACAGGGTTTTCAAGTTTTATTATGGTTCACCTCAGTGTGTAAACACAGAGGAGACCCACAGCCTCCACAGTACTTTAGTCTGCCTTCAGACTGTTTGATACTTGACTTTTTCTTGGTGTCTTCCTGAAAGCAAATTCAGCTGATCATCGCTTTCTCATTGGTTTCTGTTTTTATTATCCCTGTGTCTTGACTCAATTTTGTTCCACTACCTAATGTACATTTTAGGGATTTTTCGGCAATTTGCATTCACACAGTGCCTCAAACACACAGGGAGGTAGAGGGATGTTTTTGACGCATCTTGGATGTTTCCGACAACCAATTATCCACTCTTTTCTAGAGGCTAACTTTGCCAACATATCCTGATGAGTAGAAAGCACTGTGACTGTCAACAAGGTCACAATATCGATGCCTTTTATACTGAAGCCATTACTACTTTTCTTGGTGTTTATTATTTATTACGTATGAACAGTTACAAACATCTTTAGCTCCGCTAGATAGTAGAATTGCTTCCACGGAGAAAAAGCAACACTACTTGCTTCCCTGTGGGGAACAATGATCCCTCTGAGCAGTAAGAAAGTTTAAATGGATAAAAACTGAGGAGGTTATGCTTTTCACGTAACTATTCTTAAAATATGTGCAAAGGCTTTAATGTCAAAGTATGTTTTTAGACAAAGCACAGGCAATAAGAATTAAAATTTGTGAAGTAAAATTTCTTATAAGATTTTGTCGTCTCTTTAAAATATAAGGTTGGAATGAATTCAAAGCAATTATCAGATCTAAATTTTAACACAAAAGACCTTTCATATTTTATGCTTTAATTACTTCGATCTGGGAAGTAAATTGTTAGATTGTTATAATGTTGACAGGCCCAAATTCACTGAAATAAAATAAGAAGTCTTGTATAACATAACCTTTTATGTTCTTTCTCATGTTTCTGTCTCACTAAAAAAATAAAATTATATGTGAAAACCAAACAAAATATAGAACTATTGAAATAAGAAATTATGCGTGCATAATTTTTCTGAAGTTAGTATTTCAGAAATGTTTGCTCTATGAAATGTTTCATTAATTAACTTTGCAATTTGTTTTAATGAGGCAACAGAAATCAGAAATATCAAACTCTATATAATTTAATTCAATTAAAATTGTCACTCATAGTATAATTATATTCTCTGCTACTTTTTTTTGAGACAGGGTTTTTCTGTAGCTGTGGAGCTTGTATTGGAACTAGCTCTTGTAGACCAGGCTGGCCTCGAACTCACAGAGATCTGCCTACGTCTGCCTCCCGAGAGCTGGGATTAAAAGTTTGCAGCACCACTGCCCGGCCTCTGCTACTTTCAAAATCATTTTTTTGGCTAGGAATTTATCTCAGTTGGAAGAGTGTTTCCTTCTGTGTGCATGAGGCCCTGGGTTCAAACCATCATTGAATATTTCAAATCAGAAACACATTTATCATTGCAAATGTAGCCACTCTTATCTGATATAAAATCAGAAGCATAATATACCTAGAGTATAAAACCTGAGGTTGAAAAGAAACTTTTGTATAAGTTGAAATGGTTTGAATTATCTCATAAAAATGATTTTTAGAATAGAAATAAAATAATAAATGCTTGAGACTTTAATGTTTGCCCATGTATGCAGGTGGCTTCAGGGGTCAGAGAGCATCAGATTACCTGGAATTGGAGTTACAGACAGCTGTGAGCCACCTGATGTGAATGCTTATAATTGAACCTATGTCATCTGCCGGGACAGCAGCTCTTAACCACTGAGCCATCTTTCTCCACTCCCTGCTATTGAAATTTAAAATATGCATTCATTTTAGTAGCAAAGCAAAAAGATATAATTATCCACCTCTTAGAGATTTCCTGGTGCTTTCTCTTGCTTAGACTCCAAGGTGCACACCCATCACAGAGAGTAGAGTAATAGTTAATTAATCATTGTCAGCAGTGCCTGGAGAGGAAAAAGACCAGCCACTGAATAAATGCAGTGAAAGAACAGTTGTGTGAATGAATAGTAAAATTACTAAGATAGCATCCTTACCTAGCCTATGCTTGTGAGGGCTCCTAGAGGATTCATTGAACTTGCTACAATATGGCCATCTGAATGCCTATCATTACAATTAAAAAAAATCCAAGGATGTATGTGACTACATGTAACTTGCACTTTTAAAATCAGTTTATTGATTGAAGGCTGTAATCATTTGTACCTTATTATTTCCATGCCCAAATTGTTCCTTAATATTAGATTATCTAAATGAGAAAACACAGTATCAGAGAATTTTATTTGCAAAATTTCTTCTTCTCTTCTATAACAGGGACAGTAGCTAGCATAGTCATGTAAATGCATGCGTATGGATACTCCCATTGAGATGTCCACCCATCATGTTTTCCCATAGAGAATGGCAATTCCCTAATGCGTAAAAACTCTTTGCATGCATATTACTGAAGCGCATGCTAACTTACTTTGCTAAATGTACAAATTTTGAATCTCACAAAATTTACCTCTCCTGCTACAGAATTATTTCTGATAAATTCTCTTCTCCATATTCCAGGCATGGTGATGTACTTTTCTCCTCTTTCTGTGTGGGAGAGAGAGGCAGGAAGATAATGAAATCCAGGCCTGTCTTGCTACTTAGCAAGTTTGAGGCTGGCCTGGATAACATAGCAAGACCCTGTCTCTGAATGGATGAACAAATGGATAAGCAAGCCTTAATTAAATGATTATCATTCAGTTTCAGTGCATCTTGTTATAGAAGTGGTTTATTTGTGATCACGGCTTCCTTACCTGTAGATATTATCTAGGTTTTTATTTTGAGTCTGTATTCGTGTATTTATGGCAGAATACTTTAAGTTTTATTGTGATACTTTATGTCTAGATTCAGTAGGAAGTAAAATAAAGTTTATAATCCTTAATTAAAATAAAAATGCTAAAAACATCAAAAATTACATCTTGGAAAATGAAGCTAAAATGAAAATGCATAGATGTTCAGTCTATTCCATTCTCTTTGATTCTTTGATTATCTTAGATTATACATTAACTTGCTAATAGTAAACTTAGAACAGACCAGAAGTTAGATCCCAATTTCAGTTTTTAAATGCACTTGCTTAGTCCTTAAGCATACACAACTCTTCTTAATAAAAATTGACTGAAAAAGATTTTGATTTTAGTAGCTGTCCAGATGAAGGAAGTTAGAGTTCAGGGCCCACAGCTGACAATACAGACATCTGGAAAATCCTTCCTGATACTTTGTAGTCTGACCCTGACCTGGTCTTTGACCTGAATTTAGCTCCCAAGGCTGTTCAGAGTTGACCTTCTTCTCAGTTTATCTTCCTTCAGGTGGAGAGATTTTGAATCACTCCCATCACCTGCTAATCCAGTAGTTTAAAAAGTCTCTTTGAAGAAGAATGATACCATCCCATCATTGCAAGTTCTAGCCATGGTTTTCAGGAACCTCCCCTCTTATAGAGTCCTGTCTACCTTTGCTCATCCTCACTGCTGTTCCTTCAGATTCAAACTGATGGCTTTCTGTAAACTTCTAAAGACATCTTTCACTTTATGTCATTAGTTATGCTCACACCAGCTCCACCTACTTCTATGTTTATCCTTTTAACACTAGGTCTTGCATTCTTATAAAATGGGTTTTATCCCTGTTTTGCTTTTCAAGTAGGTCTCTGAGTCTACTCTAAGACGTGCCTTCTGCAAAAGTTTCCAAACAAGCAACACTACTCTATCCTCTACATCACTGTGTGTTATAAACAGGATTTTTCTAGACTCGGTGATAATATTGACAGGGATGGGCTCTTAATATGGATTTGGCTTTGAACCAAGGAACTCTAGTTGAATCTTCTCCTTACCTGGTACATAGAGATCTAAGTGCTCAGTGATGCTTGATAATTGAGTACAATACGAAGATTGTAATAAACATGGTAAGTGATTGGGGAAAGTTTTGATCAGTGAGACATTTGCAGTGTCTTTAAGTTGTGTTTTCATCGTTGAGGCTGGGAAGGAGTTTATCATAATTAGTGCCCAGGAGCTATGGATGCTGTTGACCTTTCAAGGCAGTCTCATGACAAACAATTGTCTCCAGCCCCACCCCCACATGTTGTGAGTGCCCAATTAAATACCCTGCTTAGATGTTAAGTTTGACTGAGCAATGAAGCATCAGTATTTACTTCAGTGGAAGAACTTGTAGATCCTCACCTGTTAACAATGCATTTCCCTGCATTTGGGGGGAAATCTAAGAAACTCCAGTGAGAGCCAAAGTCATTTGGAAGAAATACTTTAACCCTTAGCTTGATCTCTAACACATACACATATGATCTGAACCTACATTGTATTTGTCAAAGTACATAGGGTTACCTTAATTCTTCATAGCAACTGTCTTTATCCTTGAAATAATTGGGACTTTTTCTTCACAGCAAAGGAAAACAGTGAATTTATAGTCACTGACCAAAAACTTTTCTTTCAAAGTCCCTCTAGATGGTGAAATAAAAGCAGTAAACATTGTTAGTCTTTGACTCACACATTTCTCGACAAGTATTCAGATTTTTATCAGGATGATATTCTAGAAGAGAACCAGCTCTAATTCTATAAATTTCTAAAGCATTTTATATATATATATACATATATATAATATATATATATAATTATATCACCTTTGATACATTTCCAAACAAAAAAAAATCATGAAAGAATGATTTTCTTTAATTTTAGATTCTCTAAAACGAAGCAGGCAAAGAAAAAAAATAGCTCATTTTCCATATAATACTTGGCTTGCTGTAATCTTTGTCATGTTTTCAACATATTCACTTTAATCTGTACAAAGCATTCAAATAAATTGGTCCTGCAACGCCATTCATTCATAAACTGAAGTACCATCCTAAGAAGTATTAATCTCATATTACACTTGAGGAACTATCTCTTGAAATGAATTGCTGTGTTATTTATTTCTCCTATAATTTTCATTGCATTCTGACGGCAGTTTTATGGTCTCTAACAGAGATTTGGCCCAGAAAAAACATGTCTAATCTGAAGGGTGTACCCATGCTAACTGAAATCAATTGAGAAAGAGCCGGCAAAAAGCACAGCTCCTGTTCATGACTGGAAAATCTTTTCAAAATGTTTTGCATAAACTTTTTACTTAAAAACAAAATCACTTTGCTATTATTTAGTAAAATTAAAACATGTGCCAGCTACTAGGTGTTAGGTGTTTGTCTTTAGTGACCATAACAGATGCTCTTCTCTATCTTGGAGGTCCCAGTCTGGTCATACAAATGGCTAAGAAACAAATAGCTTTGCAAGATAGATAGATATAGATGATATAGATATAGATAGATATGTTTTTTTCTTAGATTTAAAACTTAGATGTTGGAGGAAGTTTCTTAAGATATAAGATGTTCAAAAGCAAGCTGAAATATTCACCTTCCAGATAAGCCTCTTAAGTGCAGGACATAAACAAGTCAACAGCTTCAGGAAGTTTCTGAAACTGACCAGATAAATATACTTATTCATTTGTTCAAATATATTTATGGAGTTTGCTCCGTGTTCTGAGCCTTTACTGGACATGCAGTGTGTGAAGCCGTGACACAGAGTGTGATTGAATAAGACAGTAAGCAAAGAAGCATAGCTAGATATAGTGACTGGTGCTAGGAGAAAACTGAAGGAAAAAAAAAATCTAACGAGCATCAAAAGTCTTTTGATTTAGGCATATATGTTTAGTGTCAGCAATGAGAAGGACTTCTGCTTAGGTTGGTATTTGAACAGAAAAATGATCAGAGAGAGGTCATGTCTTGTCCTGAGAGAGATACCCACCTGAAATATTAGTGTGTTAGCCAGAGGAACATACCAGGTTTCCTTTCTTTTGGGCCACCTCTCAAATCATGATATGGAGACTTGTTGTTTGTTATGAATGCTTAGCCTAGTTCAGGCTCATTTCTGGCTAGCTCCTTTAACTTAAACTAACCTGTTTTTCATTATCTATCTTTTGCCTAGGGCTTTTTAATTTTCTTGCTTCTGTATATCTTTTTTTTCCCCCTTCTGTATTTCTAACTTTCATTGTTTTTTGTGTCTGGTTGGTTGTCACTGTCTGGCTTCTTACCCTAGGCACGTCCCTCTCTTTCTTGTTCTTTCCTCTTGTTCCTCTCAAGCTAAGGTTTCTTCTCCTATTAATTCTGTCTGCCTGCCAGTCTCACCTATGTCTCTTCTGACTAGCTATTGAACCCTCAGCTTCTTATTAGACCAATCAGGTACCTTAGGCAGGCAAGGTAAAACAAGCATCACATCTTTACATAATTAAGCACACATCCTTATATAGCTAAACAGATGAAGTAGAAACAAATGTAGCACACTTTTTACACAGTCAAAGTAATATTCTGCAGAGGAAACAAATATGACACATCTTTACCTAGTTAAAAGAATGTTCTACAACAGAGGAAGAAGCCAGGCTTTGTTTATAATAAATAGTGCTCATTATCACAGACCACAAAGTGTGTCATTATGAATCCAGGTGTTCATCAATTAAGGAAGCCCAACCCTACTGGGAAGTAATGGAAAGGCTATTTTCTGGACAGGATTGTGCTCTTCAATGTTCAAAATTTGTTTAGTTTCTCATATAACTATTCATAGATGGAGAATTTTACAAAGCAAAAGTTGAGTGAGTTGAAGAATAAAAGATGGAAAGAACACATGCACACAGAGAAAAAGTCATGCAGGGAGACAGTGAGAATGGAGCCATCTGCCAGCCAAAGGAGGAGAAACCAGCTCTGCCTAACACCTAAGTCTGGAACTGCGGGCTTCCAACGTGGGAGGACACAAGCGTGTGTATTTACAGCCACACAGCCTGTGTTTTTTAGTTAGGACATCAATATCAGATCAATACCGACTTTCTAGAGAGGTGATCTTTGACCTCTGACTAGGAGATACTCACATAAAGAGAAGTATACCAGAAAAGTATGTGCAAATCTCTGGATTAGGAGATTGCTTGGTGTGTTTGAAATTCTCAGTGTGTTTGAGAGTCTGAGAGAAAATCTGTTGATGGAAGACAGTGCGAACTAGAGACCGTTGTGGAAAGATGTGCCAAGTCAGGTGGCTCTGCTGATGATTTGTTTGTTATTCATGCTATAAATATTACTAAACAACTCTAAGATACAAATTACCAAACCACCAAATGTCATCATCATCATTGTTGCAAAGAGGTCACCATGATCAGATTTACATTTTTAAAAGTTAGTTCTTGCCAACTGGCATGAAAGAAAAGAAAGAAAGAAAGAAAGAAAGAAAGAAAGAAAGAAAGAAAGAAA
>JABTXL010021554.1:462162-557437 GCA_025134845.1 Neodon shergylaensis | reverse complement strand
AAAGAAAGAAAGAAAGAAAGAAAGAAAGAAAGAAAGAAAGAAAGAAAGAAAGAAAGAAAGATCTGTAACAGAATAACTCCTTCAGGGTATCAAAAGTGAGAAAGCAGCAGTGTAGACAGGATGGTGGCTGTGGGGTGGACCACAATGGATTGGTATTTATAGTTGAGGTTGACAAGGTTGACTTTTTTTTTACATTTGTGGTTTTATCACAGAAAATCTGATATCACCATTAAAATGGAGAATACTGAATTTATAATTTCACTCCCAACATGACCCGTTCCTTTTGAGGCATGTGAAACTTGAGATACTTCTGAAACATCTAAGTAGACAATCAACAAGTGGATGCATTGGAGCTCAGAGGACAGTTAGAAACAGGCTATAAGAACTTAGAGGGTTAGAAGTAAATGCTAAACACAGCTTGATATAGCATAAGTTCTCTGTGTTCAGGCAATTTATTATTGATTCATGGATGTAACAGAATATTGCTGACATGGGAAAGGCACCCCATATAGTTCTGAATGAGTGGATGAGTGGGAGGACCACCAGTAAAGAGAGTTCAACATGAAAAGAGAAGTTCGGGAGGAATGCCAGCATTTATTAGTTTTAGAGAAGGAAATGAGCTCACAGAGGAACAGCAAGAATAAAGCAGAGTAGTCCTAAGTATGGAAGCCAAGGAAAAAGAAGTTCAAAAAAGGAGAATTGTTCCTTTAAATAAATGGCATGTGACATCTGGGCATGAATGAATAGTTCTGAATCTCTACAACCAAGTGAGCTTTAAAATACTCAAATCCGTTCATCTCTGTGGTCAATCTTTCACATAAAATAGCATTATTTTACATCTATTTGCCTTACATAACAACCTGTTGAAACTACATTTAAAAGCATACCTCTGACTCATCGCCAGCATAAGTCCATATATAATTACACAACTAGTCTTTGTAGGGCTGGAGAGATGGCTCAGTGGTTAAGAGCATTGCCTGTTCTTCCAAAGGTCCTGAGTTCAATTCCCAGCAATCACATGGTGGCTCACAACCATCTGTAATGAGGTGTGGTACCCTCTTCTGGTCTGTAGGCATACATGTAGGCAGAATATTGTATACATAATAAATAAATAATAAAAAAACAACTAGTCTTTGTATTAATTCATAACTACAAGCAATGTTGAAAAATGTATCCTGCATACATACACCTAGACAACCAATATTCTTTCTTGATGCATTCATTTAAAATATCTATTCTGGGGAACTGGGGAGGTAGATAACCCAGCAATTAGGAGAACTTGTTACTCTTGCAAAAGACCTGGCTTTCTTTCCCAGCGTCCACATAGCAACTCACAGCTGGGTAAATCTTAAGTTTCCACAGGCACCATTCACAGGTTTTGTATATATACATGCACGCAGACAAACACTCATACATATAAAAAGTAAATATTTAACATGTATCATTTGGATGAAATTCCTACTATTTTACTTTTGTAAGAATTCTTTTATATTATTCTGTACTTCTATTTTGCCTAAAGGCTTCATTAACGTCACACAAAACCACATGATGAGTCCTAAGATATTGGTAAATAGTAAAAAGTTAATTTTATTTTATTATTTGCTTACCTTTCTCTAAAAGCCAGAGTCATTTTTAAAAATCAAATTAAGGTAAAGATCTTAAATAATATTCAAGACTGTAGGAAAATAGCTCCAGTCATTTTCAGCCTGATCTCTGCCTTGCAGCAGTTCCCATGAGAGTCCACTGCAGGACTGTTCAGAGCACACAGAAGCATGGCTATCTCATAACTAAATTGGGGTCATAGCGCTCAACCTAGAGATTAAGGATGTTTACCCAAAAGTGCTGCCACCCCATCTGATTAAAATGAACTCTTCCTTGAGACAGATAACCCACTTGGCTTTTTAGCTATTATTATCTTCAGTGGAAAGTCTTGAAGAAAAGTAATTAATTAGTCCTTGGTTTCCTTCCCAACTGTACCATAAATATTTGGTTTAAGGAATAGTTTTCCATGTCCCCTTTGATTTATTTTGCTTTAGCATGCTTATCCCACTTGCTACCTTATTAAATGTTTATGGCTTGTTTGGCTTCAGTCAGTCTGCCTTTGGAAGATAATCGGCTTGAGAACCGGAATCCTATCTCTTCTGTTTACTGCCCCCATAGATCCCAAATCAGGTTTGGCATCTTGTAGGTGTTAGGTAAAATTTATGGTACAAATAAATGACTTGATGCTTGATGTCTGATGGCAGGAAATAAATACAAAATGTTGGTTGGGTTGTGTTTCCAATTTAGTTAGCTGGTGGTGCAGCTCCTAATAGCATACATTTGAAATATAAGCTAGCATCTTGTATGGTTGTACCACAAGCTGACTTCTCATGAGTCCCAGACCTAGATTGGAGGTTCTATGTGAAAATGACTTGCTTATTTAAATTATAAAACATGTTATCCAAATTTCCAACAAATCACATGATGCTCATTCTCCCTCTCCTAGTGTATTTTATACCTTCTTTCCAAGATCCCTTTCTTTCTTATATATTTTTAATTTCATTTATTTTATTTTGTGCAAGTGTTGGAGGAAAATGCCCCGTTATATGTGTAGAGGCAAAAGACAACTTACAAGAGCTAGTTTTGTCCTACTATGTGATTCCCCCAGAGATCCAACTCGGATCATCAGGCTTGTCATCAAGTACCTTCTATCTCATTTGTCTTCTGGTAGTCTTTGCTGTAGATAATATTTCATATTGCCAGACATGGTTTGTTCAAATGAGATAATAAATAATTGATGTGTTCATTGATCATAAGCGAGCTCCTTCTACATAAGTTCCTTTCCTGTGTCTATTTCAGGCGTAAGAAATGAATATTCCAGTCCCATACAGGGTGTCTTCCCTTCCAGAGGAGCAGAGCCAATGGATAAGTTTACATCAATAAAGCCTCCTTGGAACTCAAAATGGAAATGAGTCCTTCACTAAACTGAGGCAAATGTCCTCTGAGCATTTCTCCTGTAATGTCATTAAACACTCTGATTTCTCATCCTTTACTGCTTTTAGCTCAGGAGCAATTTCTGGGTTTCAAAAGCACACGAAAATATCTTTCCGTCGGAAGTGTGGATAGTGGTTGCCTTGGGCATTGTGTGAGAGCTACTGCGCTGTCAGTAATGTCCACACGACTCACAGTTTAACTGCCAGCTGCTGCACATCAGAACTTCATACACGGGCTAATTCCCAACAGTTTCGAAATGATATCTGCTAATGTCAAGGCCGTTCAAAAATAGTAAAAACTCGATTTTCCTCTTAATATCCTGAGAATCATATTCTTGGGCACCAGGGAGTCTGGGCAATAATTCTGATGGATTTTTGCCATCAAATTTAGAATAAACAGATTAATGTTAGAAAATAGTTTTTCTAACAGGAGATAATAAGGAAGCAGTAAAACAAAAATAAAATTTTACAAAGAGGAAGAAGGTGGACTCTGTCAACAGAGGAATCTTTTTTACACAGGATGACACTTTTGGAGAGGTTAAAAATTATTCAACAATATTTGACCCTAGTTCATAAGTAGTTGTCCTTTTATTGAGGGTAAATTTGATATTTAAGTATGTGTTCTCCTGCAGTGAAGCATTGATAGTATTATTTCATAGTGACTCTTTCATTAATTGCACTGAGGTAAGTAAAAATTTGGTTTATTCCTATAGGAATCCTTTGGGGCAGGCCATCTCAGGGTCAGAGGTACAAAGACTGAAGGTGCAGAGAGTTCATGTACTGTTTGTAGCACTCCGAATGGTCATGTGCTTGAGTGTGCTCACAGTGCAAGGTTCCCCTGATTTGTCCCAAATACCCCACAGAATCCCTTGGCTGATAGAGTCTTGCACACTGTGAACCTTAGCGAAGTGTTGCTTTCTGATGACTGTAAAGCCTCTTGTAATACAGAGATGTAGGCAATATGCTGAAGCCTGTGACTAGAAGAGAGGAATGAGCAGAGCAAGCCATTTCTAAACTGTGATCCTCTTAGATGTAGGCCCTGCCTGGTGTTGAGAATCCTGCAGCCCTCACTGATGCTTAACCAAGGTGAACTTACAGTTTTCTTTGGAATACAGATGTGTTTAAGTATAAATAATGACAACATTTAATTAGTAAAACCCCTTTAAAATAATGTTTGCTTTTACTCTATGATATTCTAAAGATATTAACCAGTAATTAAATTAAATGCCTTGAAGATCTTATGTTATGAAAATACTAACTAGTTCTTAGAAAGGATGTCACAAAATCAGAATATCCTGAAACAATTATAATTTTCATTAGTAATTTTTTTATGAAATCCAAAAGCATATGATGGATATTTGTAGTATAATTTTCTGTTGCTACATGTGAAACTTTAAAATTGTGTTTGAAATCATGAGTGCCTCCTATTTCAAGGCAGTAAGAACCCCAGTAGTGTAAAAAAGATGATAAATGCCATGAGAAATTTTTCTCTTATAAAACTAGAGTTTATATCTAGAAACATATTTGTATGTATTACAGATAAAAATCATGTGGTAGATTTTTATGGATGGTGTTTTTAAGTTTGGGGGAAACAGTTTTCATACAGAGTAGTTGTAGTTCTGTCATGGGAAAAGATTTGTAACAGATTAGAAATACCGAGGAACCCACATTGGTGTTTTTACATTTAAGTCCTGTGACGCTAAACTTTCTGTATCTTTGACTGGATGCATGTAACAGATGAGCACCTGCTTCAAGACCATGTTAACCATGTTTCCAATAGCTTAACGCTAGTTCTACCAGTGTTGTCTGATAAAGGATATGCCCTTTGAAGAAACACGGTGAGGATACCAAAACATCCAGTTTACACGCTAGCTGGGATTTGCCGAAAACAAATTAAAGGGCAGTCTGCATATATCTATTTGGTAGGAAGACCTTGCGTTTAAAGGGAGCTATAGAAAGAATTAATTGTCTATGGGAAATGATGAAATAGAATGGAAATAAGCAGATTAAACAGATCAGATCTTCTTTTCCCACAGGCCATTGCTCGGGGGCGTTTTCCACCCTTTTACAATTTAATACATTTTTTTCTGGCTTATGAGTTTTCAGCTTTAGCATTGTGATTAAGTTTCCCTTGGAAATGTATAGGTTTTAAAGGCTTTCCACCATGGTTGCATGTGATTCCCTTGGGAAATAGTGATTGTTTCGTTTACAGTATGAAAAGTTTGTGAAATAGCGTTATCCTTTTAGAATGCTTTTCTAAAGAGCAAGCATGATAGTGAGAGTCAAGAACATGCACGTTGAAATTAGACGGTGTAAGTTTAGCTTGACCATGGAGATGCCAATACGTTTTCCAGTTTTTTCCAATGACACTGCTATTCTTCAAAAGCATCCTAAGCTGGGAATGCAGCTCAGTTGCGGAATGCTTGTCTAGCATGCAAGGGGTCGTGGATTCTGCCCACACATGCACACTGTGTTTATTTATATGTACATAGATTCATATGCACAGTCTGGAGCCCTTGTTTTGAGTTTGCTCTTTCAATCAAATTATCAATCACACAAACATTCACAAGATATTCTAATTCCATCCCATTTCATTTCACATGTTATTATTCACCTTGATGATTTGTATTGCTTAAAAGACTCCAAATGTTTTCTTGCAGGTTCTCAAATAAAATTCATCATTTGAATTTATGTGAAAAATGGAGCCTAATATTTAAAAAAAGTTATAATATGAATTTTATGTATTTAATTAACTACTTGCAAATATGTAACGCCACAAAGTCACTATTTCCCAAAGGAAAACAGTTATTTATATGTGTAGAGTATGGCAGGCATGGTCATGTGTTTCATGTACCCATTTACTTATGAATGTTCTACTGTAACAGAATCAAAAGCTCTTTTAGCATCAAGGAGGCATTTACTTTTTATTTGGATTTTATTTTAAGTAACTTATTCAGTGGAATATTCAGCTGGCTTTGGCTGTCCCATAGCAGTAATTTAGGGCTTTCTTTTCAGTGCTTAACTACTAAAAAAGCTGCCTTTTTGTCAATCAGTTCTAGCACCAAAAGTTATATTGTCTGTAGCCACAGGTTCCATTTATGCTCATGGTGCTATGTCATGAGTAATACTGGTTCATTTTACTCAGGGATATATGTGCTAGGTGTTTAATTATTGTCTCTTGGGAGGATTTTAGATGGTAGGCCCTCACTGTGCTGACACTGGAAAGCAGTGCTCAATAGTAATGAAACGAGGGAGAAAAATGCATTTTGAGAAAATCAACCTTCAGAAAACATATTTCAGGGCTGTTTCTTCACAAAGAAACACATCAACCTCCTCTTCTACTTTGGCCATCCTTACCCATGGCCATCTCAAAACAGAAATTTAAATTCATTTCCACATTTGATCACCACAGTATTTATTAAACTTTTAATATGCACCAGGACTATTTTAGGTTATGGAGAGAGGGTTACAAAAGTTTTAAACAAAATGGATAATCTTATGGAATTCTCATTTTGCTTGGAAAGGGCATAGAAATGATTTTCACAGATATTATAGTTGTGTGTACTGTTTCTGATTACTGCCATAATGTAAATAATGACTCCTGTGCAGTGAAGTCCCAATGGAATGTGCTGATGGACTTCAAAAGCTGCTCCACACAGAAGGAAGCACTGTTTATCTAGTCTGAACAGAACCAGATGATTTAAAACCTAACACCTAATGTTCTTTTACTAATGGCATAAACAACCAATTTAGAAAGGATAGCTGACCACAGAGATAACCAGAGTTGTCAGACTCACCAAAAGCATATCATGGGAGAATGTTTTCAGATTAGTTTAGAATCCTTTCTCAGAAACTATCTACAGATTTTTGGGTTTAATCATCCAGAAAACAGAAATAAAACTTAACTGAATGCTTGTATTAGTGTACTCATGAATATATTCCCATAAAAGCACAAAAAATTCATAGAACTAAGAAAGCACTTAAAACAATTTTAAATTGTCTCTTTTAAATATATTTTCACTTTATTTTATATGTATTTTTGTTAATTTTTTGCCGATGTGTGTATGCCTGTACACCATGTGTATAAAGTGAGTTCCTGCAGAGGCCAGAGGAGGATTTTGGATCTGCTGAGACTAGAGTTAAAGATGGTTATGAGTCTCCATCTGTGGGTGCTGGGAATCAAAGCTGGGTTTTCAGCAAAAGAAGACAGGGCCCTTAATCACTAAGCCATGTTTTCAGTCCCTTCTTTCCTTTTGAAAGGTTGAGGTTTAACAAAATATTCTCTCAAATTTTTCAGTATTTTTAGTATCAACAGTATCTGCAGTTCCACCTTAGAGTCTTTTCCAGCATAACTTCATATGACTGCCCCCAATTCAGTGTCATCTGCAAATTATTAGCTGCATATTATTATAATACATAAATATATATGAAAGAGTGGCAACACTCTGTGTATATATTCTATATATATATATACATATTGTGTATATACATATATATGTGTATGTAGCATATGTAGGATACCATACATGGAACACACTAACAGTTTTTCAAATAGACTTTGGAGAAATCCCCAAGGAGCCCTAACTTCTGTACCTTGCACTGTTAAAAAGAAATGCCTCAGGTGGCTTTTCTGGGAAACTGAGGTTGCCCTGATAGTCAATGCTTGCTTCAACTAAATTCCTTTAGCTACCCTGATCTGATAAGAGTGTATTTGTAGCCGATCTCTGAGAGGGTGTGAATAGTTAATTATGTCAGAAGCATGTGCCCATCCTTTGCTGGTCTCCGTACTCTGCTTGCCAACTTGCATTAGCAGTTGGTGGCATTAAGAAGCAGCTGGCTTCTCCTCATCTTGCCTTCATTTGCAGATTCGGGAGGTAAGCCAGGTCCTGGGGACTCTTTCCTTCTGTTGCCTCTTATGGTCTTACGTGAAATCCTCACGCTTGTTTGTGGTATACAGAATGGGGAGGACTAAAAATAAACACCAATCTTTCCTCAATCCCCAATATATGTTTCCTTTTGGGTTTCGTTTTGTATGTGTTCATATTATGTCGATTGCTCCTTTGAACTGAAATATAAAAGTATTCTAGCTTTTTATCCTGAAAATAATTCAAGAAATAGTTCAAGCATGCTGAAAATGGTTGAGTTAGAGACGGTGTTGGAATCAGTTCATAGCATTTGTTCATCATTTACTTAATCATTCATTCAATAAAGATTGCATGCAGATCTCCTATTTATTAGGATATGTAAAGCATAAAAAGGATAATTCTGCTTTTATAGAATGATGTCTAGATGGAACAAAATTCTAATCTTTGCCCTGGTGCAGGTATCCAAATTGCTGCTCAGATCTTTAGATCCTTACTTAGCCAAATTTTCTTATAGAAAATTTTTCTGTCTTCATCATGAAAAATATTTTGAAAAACAGCAGTGTCCACTGCAGAAGATGGATGCAGAACTGTATTTAAATATCAGGCACTCCCCAGTACCAGAACCAGTAACAGTGCCCTCTCCGAGGGCAATACCACTCACAGGTCTTCTCTCACACATCCTTCTGGAGCAATCTAAACGATAATGAAAAATAAACAAGTTCAAGTCATCAACTTTCAGCTATCCACTACAAGATTTCATCCAGTTTTCAATCTAATGCAATTGTTTGCTTAAGCCCAACTCTGTGGACAGAGAGATAAGAGGATCATGAGTTTGGGGTCTTCCTAGGCTATAGAGTGAGTTCATGGTCAACCTAGGCAACACTTAATAACATCTTGCCCTAAAGATAAAATTTAATACAAAATTCTGGCAACGTAGCTAAGTAGTTGTGTGTTTCACAAGGTCCTAGTTCTGAAAGAAAAAAAAAAAACAATGTGTTCACAGAGTCATGATGACCTCTCGCACTCTTAATCTGAAAATAATAGTTCTGTAGCCTCTTGATTAGAGCACTGTACCAAGTATCATTTATTGGCAGTGGTGTTGCAATGAGCCCTTGGGGACAGCCCTCACTCATTCCTTCTGTGTTTCCTTGGTAACTCCCTTGATTCCCCAAGCAGCTCTTCATGGATTAGGCAGTGCAGTGTTACCCTCAGAGCCATCGGAACACAAGTGTCACTATCATTTCTCTTGATCTGTCCCTAGGGATCTACTTTAAACTCACAGCCTCTTGGATTGACACCATACAAACCAGAGACTATCATCGTATCAAGACTAATGAAGGACTTGGCAAGAATCTCATAGTCCTTTTCATTCTGATGCTTCTGATATCTGATGTGTAAACTGAAGTCAGGTTGTAACTCCATTAAGACTAAGTCAGCGTTAGAGACATGATCCAAAGCCCATCTACCAGCACTCAAAGTAGAGAGTGTATCACCCTCATCATTTACCCTTTGTCAGTTAATGAAGAGCTTCAGACACTGCAGTTAAGTCCTGCATTTGTCCTCCCTCCCTCCCTCCCTCCCTCCCTCCCTCCCTCCCTCCCTCCTTTCCTCCTCTTTCTTTCTTTCTTTCTTTCTTTCTTTCTTTCTTTCTTTCTTTCTTTCTTTCTTTCCTTAGATATCTTTGAATTTCCATGAGCACACAGCTTATTCTACCTTCTGGTGTGTTTGTTGCTTTACAGTGGATGATCATATTTCACCATGTTTTCAATAGGCTTGAAAATAAATGTAAGACTCATCGGCAAGGACTTCTCTATGAATTATTGCCTTCACTTTACATTCTATGTCAATCTTTTTTTTCAGGAAAGTTTTATTTATTTTGTTTCTCAGCTAAATTGTGTCATTTGTATCAGAGAATCCATAGACTAGGTAATGAATGCGTAAGGATATTTTCTTTGGTCTCATTTACATGAATTTTGAACAGGGTTAGACTATGTGTTTTTTTTACATTTCTTTACTAAATTTAGCTATTTTTAAACCAAAAGAGTTTCTGCTAATATGCAGAATTCCTTCCATGGGGAATCTTTGATTCTATTAGTGTGTACTGATCATATTTGGCGTGATTCATAATTATTATATTCATTAAATATTCAGGCATGGTGGCGCTAGAGAGATGGTACAGTGCTCATGAGTACTTGCTAATTTTACAAAAGACCTGGATTCAGTTCCCTGCATCCACATTGCAGTGTACAACCCTTTTATGACTCCAGTCCCAGAGGATCTGGCTCCTTCTGGTTTCTACCTGTCCTGCATGCACATGTGGCAGGGAAATGCATGTGGGCAAAACAACCATACACATAAAATAAAAAGAAACAGATCCTTCAAATTTACCAAACAGGCAGCGTGATATAGGAGTTTGGGAATTTGTTTATTTGGTCTTAGAGCAAGATGGCAGAACACAGGTCACAGATGTTAACAGATCGGCTCAAGGCATGGAGTCAGTAGAGAGAGATGGCAAACCCAGTCCCTGGACCTTGAGTGATTGCTTTCACTTCCTCCTACTTTTTAAAACTATCAGGAGTAGGCTATGGAGAGATGGCACAGAGGTTAAGGGCACTGGCTGATCCTCCAGAGAACCTGAGTCCAATTATCAGTATTCACATGGTGGTTCACAATTGTTACTCCAATCATTAAGGATCTGATGCCCTCTCTATACCCCTGTGGGCACTATGCACACCTGTGGTGCACATGGATGCAGGTAAAATATTCATAATTGGGTACAATTTAAAAGGATTACCAGGAGGTAGCTATTGAAGGATTATTAGTTTTAAAATGAAATTTGATGAATAAAATAACTAACCTCATATAGATTACCACCTTGCTGGAGACACAGCAGCAAAGTAAATAACATATGAATTTATAAACCGGAGGGACCAAAGATGAGTTTTGACTTTTTCTAGCTTTATCGTGTAGGTAAAGCTATTTAATCCACCTAAAATTTTGGCCCATCAAATTGATATAACATACTATACATGTAAGGGTATTGTGATTATGAAACTAGACTAATGAATTCTACACAGTACTTGTCTACACAGACAGCAGCAGTAAGTTCCTAGTAAGTGGGATCCACAATTGTCACATCTCTTTCACCTTTATCAGAAGCAAATCTTTTATGATTGGAAGAGTAGCTTCCATTGCCTTGTAATTTCCAAGGGTATGTGATAAATTTTATTAATACAGTAGTCCATAAAAGTAAGTATCATAGCCATGTCTTTCTCAAATAATGATCCTAGACATCACCTCTAGTAATTATCTTAAAATAGTGATTTCTGAGCTCTGTAAAGGGATCATTAATAAGAGGTCTCGGGAGCTCTTATTTTATAATAAACCGCCAATGTACCTTTTATAGATGCTAATTTTTTAGAACTATAGCTATAGGTGAATCATTTATTAAACACCCGGTCTGATATAGGAAGTCCTTATGCATATGTGTTGCCTTTATTGGTTAATGAATAAAGAATCTGCACTGGCCTGTGATAGGGAAGAAGAGAAGTAGGTGGGGAAAACTAACCTGATGCTAGGAGAAAGAAGGCAGAGTCAGGAAACGTCATGTAGCCGCCAGAGGGGAAAGACATAAACTGCAAATTTGAACCTTGCTGGTAGGCCACGAGCTTCATGGCAAAATATAAAATAATGTATATGGGTTAATTCTCGACGTAAAACCTAGCTAGCAATATACTTAAGCTATTGGCCAAACAGTATTGCAAATAATATAGTTTCTATGTTACTCTTTCAGGAGTCTGGCTAGGCGGGAAACAAGCCAGCAGCCTCCTACTACACAGGTCCATATACCTAATGAATTACTTGAATTATGATGTTTTCCTACATAAATAATCTCCATTAGCTTTCACTAATATCCAGGGAAAAGGCCATCTCTCATGACCTGTTGTGAACTTACCTGTCTTCTCTTGTGATAGGTTGAAAATGCCCCCATTCCATTCGCACAACCTAGCCCTCAAGATCAAGGAGTGTTATTTCTCATGACAAAAGAGCATTGAGGAGGTGCTTTAATTTTATCCCAGGCCATTCAAGTAGACCCAGTATTTTCATAAGCATCCATATGTGAGAAAGATAGAGGGTGAGAATTAGTGCAAAAGAGATTGAAGTGATGCAAAGAAGGAGTCCTGAACTAACGAAGACACTTGACATCCAGAGGCAGTAACAAGGGGATGCTACCTTTGTTCCCTTCCAGGCTTCCAGAAGGCCTGGCCTTATGGGTGCTATGGGTCTGCATGATGAGACTAGCTTTGGACTTCTGTGCTTTGGAACTGTGAACGTAAGGACTGTGTGCTGCTGTTTCAAGCCCCTAACTACACTATGGCTGGTTACAGCAGGACGCTGATGATCTACTTTCCTCTCTACCCTCCTCCCTGGTTCCTGCATTTCCCCAGAACCAGTCTTGCACTTCCTCATCTCTGGGCTGTGCTCGTTTTCATTCAACTCTGTATACTGCCCTTTCATTCTCTTTTCTACTCATGTCACAAATATAAGCCCTCTTTCCTTTTTGTCTAAAATATTCCCTGGCTCCCACAAACAGCAGCAACTGCCCTTCTTAGGGAGTACCAAAGTAATCAGAATCTGTACAACAGGTTTGGGATCCAAAAATGAAAAGCTCTATCTGTGAGTAAGTAAATGGAAAATGTCTCAAATCAGAACTCCTGGGTTTAAATTTTGCCACTGGAACTTTATAGATGTTCCTTAAACTTCCTTGGGGTTGACACATTGTCATCCTATGTGTAGGGGAGACAAAAAGGGGAGTTGTAGGGGAGACCCAGCCAATCACCTTGCTAGCAGGGGGCGGGGTCCCCTGAGGATATTTTTTACTTATAAAGATTGCAGCGTGCTCCCAGGCCCCCCTTCTTCTGCTTTCCTGTTCTCCGCAGGAACCTGTGGTTCTGTAAGTCTATTTCCCCATTAAAGCTGTATATATTATTACAATCTGTCTGCATTCATTTACGCCGCAACACCTATGCATCAGCTTCCTTGGGATGTGAAGTTTAGACAGACTTTGCACAAAACCGAGTCAGCATGGTGACCACCAAAACACTCAAGACTGTACTTGCCGACCTAATGAATTGTCCTTCAGTGTGTGTGACTGTTGTGCTAAGATGCCTGCCACTCAGAATATGAGGCTTGTATTTGATATGTGTTTCTGTTTCTTACATGAAAGTAAGTATAATAATGATAAAATAATAATAGCAAAGTGCAGTCATGAACAGAACCTAACACTTTGGCAGACCATCAAGTCTTGGTTCCTAATTTATTGGTCACATGAAAAGAGAAGTAAAATGGGTTTCTTTCCTCATCTTTAAAACAGTACTAATTAGGTTAGAAGCTAGATAACTCACTTTC
The DNA here is from genome assembly GCA_025134845.1 of Neodon shergylaensis. Classification (NCBI taxonomy): domain Eukaryota; kingdom Metazoa; phylum Chordata; class Mammalia; order Rodentia; family Cricetidae; genus Neodon; species Neodon shergylaensis. The sequence continues at coordinate 544,188 of JABTXL010021554.1, read as the reverse complement.
CTAGCAGTTCAAGACTTAGATCTGCTTACAGTATTGACGTACTGATAAATAGAGAAGAGACAGACAAACGATATGTAGATAGGTGGGTAGGGATATAGATGATAGAATTAAAATTATATTTGCCTTTTAAAGAAGTCTTATCAACATATACAACACATATAGTATAAATTCAACACATATTACAATCATGACACTTGTTTTTCAGTTATTATTCCTACATATATAAATGTATAAGTAATAAATGTTTTTACATATGGCATATTTATATGATAGGAGGAAAAGTAACAAACTAGATTTGCACTTAATATTTAATGTCATGTTTTGTTATCATGTGCTGTAGAATGTTATTCCTATAGGCTTTTAGTATATGATATTAGAGTATTGCTCATACTATAAAGAACATTTAAAAATTACAGAGTATATCTAAATTATCTCCCTTGCCTATCCTTTTCTTTCCTTCCTTTTCCTTCCCTCCTCTCTTTCATGTTAGGCAGCTGCATGAATAGTTTGATATTTTGAGTGCTTTAAATATATTGGAACTTTTTTTGCAAAGGAAAAAAAATCATGATTCAATACTTTGCTATTAATCATTACCTTTCCTTACAACCCTTCATGCTATTTTAGTGCAGATGAGAGCACTCCTATCGCAGCTAATTTGAATTCATTTTTCAAATGAGAGTTCATGAGCTTGTATGCTAAAATTAAGGGCTGCTACATCTCTGCACTTCCTTTGTCTACTAGCTTGGTAATATAATTTTTATGTAATTGAATTTCTTCTGACATGCCTTCTTATTTGGAATCCCAGACTTACTAGCAAGTCTTTCATCTCTATAGATGTTTACATTTTTCTCCGTATTGTCTATCTTTGACATATGTGAAATTATTCACATTTATTTAAAGCATATAATATTACTCCATATGAGCAATATAGTATGGTTCAAGAATATTAGGAAAAAATTAATGGTGAGAACTACCTTTTGTCATTAGAAATAAGAGGGAAAGTCAAGCTAACATTTATAAAAGTAAGAATTATGTTTGAGATATATACGCTCAGCTGTTCCTGACACTATGTCTTTCCTATGCCATCATGGGCTCTAATTCTCTGAAACTGTGAGTGCAATTAAATGATTTTATCTAACCATTGCTTCATGGAATAGTTGCTATAATAGAAACAATACATTTATGCTTTAAAAGTGCTTAAAGAATAAACTTTAAACATTGTTAAAAGAATTAATCATGTGAGGTGATATATTTGTTAATTATCTTGATTTATTCATTATGAAATATCAGTGCATTAAATGTACCCCATAAATATATTCCATTATTAGTCAAATAAAACTATAAAGAAACCATTGCCCTTGCCAAAAACTCTAACATAGTATTTAAAATCTTATTATGACTTCCTTTTTAAATTAGGATATTTGAATTTTGCAGGATAATAGCATGTAAAATAAAAAAAAACAATGATGCATTCCAATAGCTCATCATGTGACTAAAACAAATGTTTTTCAGCCATAACGTTGTTAGCATGGCTTCCTAAATTGTTAAACTCCCAAAGTCATTTATATGCATCATGAATGGGTTCATTGTACATAAAAATTACCATGTAGCAGAACTTAAGAAAAAGCTAAAATATGGTCAAAGTAATCTAATCAATAAGAAGTGATTCTTTACGGTTCTCAGAAAATAGTAAATATTTACATCAGATAGATAGAGCATACTTGTTATTATTGCCATATACAAAAAAATCTTTTATTGTCATAAATTTTAATTTTCAAGACAACCAGGACATCTTTTAAGATTCTCACTAAAGGTGACTGTTAATTTAGGGGTGACAAAAGGGAAGAAATGGATTATTAGAAAATCATGTTAGATGAAATGTAGATTATTAAAACTTATTGACTAAATGCAAAGAAAATCTACTATTTTCTTGTTTTGTTTTGTTTTTTTTTTTTAAGTTTTTTCGAGACAGGGTTTCTCTGTAGCTTTGGAGCCTGTCCTGGCACTAGCTCTTGTAGACCAGGCTGGTCTCGAACTCCCAGAGATCCGCCTGCCTCTGCCTCCCGAGTGCTGGAATTAAAGGCGTGCGCCACCACCGCCCGGCAATCTACTATTTTCTTATATGCTAATGTGTAGTTAAGAAACATGATAGAGAAGATACAAAATGAAGGAACAAAAAAAAAAAAAAAAAACCTAAGCCTTTCCCCTGTAAGGATGTGAGTGATGATTAAACCATTCAGGCCATGCTTATACTGACCCTCAAGGGAGTAATTTCTTTGGAATCATAGTATAGTTTTGAGCTGAGGAGATGGCTCAGTGGGTAGAGCGGTTACTGTTCAGCCATATGGTCTTGAGCTTGGATCCTCCGAGTTGACATGAAGCCAGACACAGTAGTGCATAACGGAAGATGGGAGATGGAGACAGGGGGATCCCAGGAAGCTCATGAGCTATCTAGCCCTGAAGTATTCCTCAGCAAACATCAGACCCTGATGCAAACAAGGTGGAAAGCTAGGACCAACACCAAGTGGTGTCTCCTGATTTCCGACCTGTGCCACAGCACATGAGCGCCTCATACGCACGGGAACACACAGATATACATGGCAGTATGTGTAGAAAACTAATGAATCCTGACATGCACTGCTACTTCCTGACATGGAACACATGGAGCCTTTAACTTTCAGTTGATGAAGTGTACCCTCTGAGCAACACATCACAGTATAGTCTTTCTGTGATCTACCATGGGCACAGAAGGGATGACTGGTATGCCGTGTCTATGCAGAAACTTCTCACAGAGTTACTTTTTGCTCTTGGACTCTAGATTTCTACTCTTCGTCTTGATCAAAATTTATGGGAAAATAAAAGGTGCAAAAAATGTCAAGATTGTCTGTGAGGGTAATGATTTGTAGCTTGTACATGAGCTTTACTTTATATTATCAATCTATCATTATTAGGGCTAAAACTGCCCAATAATGTTCAGTTGTGGTGTATTTACATAGACACTGTCCCCTCCTTTGAGAAGATATATAGCCTCATTGTTCTCTGAGTGGCAGTCAGCTGGTTTCAATTTTTTTTTGAGATTCTTTGCTCTTGCATACATAAGAATCAATTAAATAAATGACTTCCAACATCTGCCTCTGAACTAAGTTGGGACTCATTTACAAGTGACTTTTCATGCTCTATGATTGTTCTATTAGCTTGCTGTCTCCACAATAATAGCGTGTAATTGATGGCCTGACCAAACAAATTGGATATCCTGGAAAAATTCTTCTGTTCAGCAGTTGGTTGGGGTGTGGCTAATCTGGGGCGTATTTGCTGAGTGAGGCTGTAAATTGCAAATTTGGAGACTGGGCAAGGACAGGTTGATTTAATACCATTGCGTCATCTTTTCCTCTTGAACTAGGAGCCACATGAAACCTGGTGGCCTCATGGCAAAAGAAGAAATATCAAAGCCCCTCTGACCAATTAAAATTTAATCCATTTCTGATGAACAGTGATTGTGGATGTGATTTGGTGAAGACTTTGATCTGTATACATGTTTTAGAAAGATCCAATAAGGCTGATCACCTAACCAATTTATTTTTGTGATGAAAACATTAAAAGTTCATTCTTTTAGCAGTTTCGAAATATACACTGTTATTAAAATTGTGGTCACCATGTACAGTAATAAATTATTAACAGTTATTCCTCCATTCTAACTGAAACTTTGCAACCTTGGGTCAACATCTCTGTCTCCAATGCATCCCATCTTCTGGTAATGAGCTAGGTACTTTGCTTCTGAGGTTCACTTGATGTTTTTAAATGTATTTAAGTCTCTCTCCCTTTCTTCATTCATTCATTCATTCATTCATTCATCTATCAATCCATTCAATGTGTGTGTGAACTGAGTTCTAATGCTCTCCTTCCATCATATGTGTTTTAGGGATTGAAATCAGGTCCTCTGCCTTGACACAATAACCTCTATGTGCTGAGACATCTCATTGGTTCCAAGACTGACTTTTTTAGATGCCACATACAAATGAGATCATACAATATTTGCTTCCTGTCATAGCCACCTTGACACAAATGACAGCATTTTGAAGACTATCTGTGTCCTTGTGTGTCTGTACACTGTGTATTCTTTATGCATTTATCACTCAATGGCACAAACTAGAGTTCTTTGCTGTCTTGAATTAATGAATAGTGTTGAAATAATCGTAGAAATACAAGTTCTCCAGCAATTTCTTTAGATTTATGTCAAGTAATGGTGTTATTGAATTAAATAGTGATTCTATTTTCATGTTTTGAAGAACCTCCATATTTTTCAAAGTAATTGTATTAGTTAATATCCTCATGAACTGTATACCTTAATTCTCTTTTTCTGGGGCCAAGGCAAGGTGTATAATGTTTACCAGTTCGTAACAGTTTTGAGATCTCATGGGGTAGATGTCTACAGAATCCCCCCTGAAATAACAGAATATTTTTAATTGCATATGGTTTATGTCTCGTAATATTAGAGAGCAGAAATTACACCAATTTTTGCCTCTGTGAGTGTAATTGAATCACATGCTTTCTTTTCTTCTTTAAAATCCAGGCAACTCAGCAAGTATTTAAAATATAATCCTCAAAGTGTACAATTTTACAGACCTCCCAAAGAGGATTAAGACATAATCCTTGCCATGAGTGCCATGCAGTCTAATGGGGGAGGCTGACCGATGAGAAGTACCGTTCGCATGGGGTGATAAGTGATTTGACAGAGGTGTGCACGAGAAGAGACAGGACACAGACAAGAGGCACTTGGGTAAGTCTAGGTGGAGGATTTGTATTACAAGGTGAGAACTGAGCAGAGTTCTAAAGGTCAGTTGCAGGGGAAGATTTGAATGTTTGGATTATTCAGTGGGTAAAAGTACTTACTGCACAAAATTGAGGATCAGAGTTCAAATCCCCACCATTCACATAAAGCCCGGGCATGCTGTGTACTCTTCTGTAATTCCAGCACTGGTGAACCCAGAGAAAGGGAGGCCAGTGAAGTTTTGTTGCTTTCATTGATATTGTTGCTTTTGTTTGATTTCAACAATGCAAATACTCTATGCCAAGGGAATAAGATGAACGGTAGCACAGGACATTAGCCATCGTTTTCTGTCCTCGATATGGACATACATGTCTGAACACATGTGTGCATGAACCACACACGTAAGTAAACACACACAATTGTTTATCTGGTTGGCTGGAAAGCACAGCTAATAGGCAGCAGACAACATGCCATGCATGAGCATAGCATATCTGAAAATTTGGAAGTGAAAAGAGCCAAACCATGTGCTGCATAACTTTGCCGGTTCTTGCATCCTTTGTCAGTTGGGAATGACCGAAGAAATGAGAGTGGCCATGCAACCAGATCTAGGAGCCTCTGTGCCGAACTAATTAAAATTTATATTGTCCTTGACTGTAGAACTAGAAACAGGAAGTGATGTGCTCAGCCGTGCATGCTGAAAGATCATTACCCAGGCAAGATGAAAACAGGTTGGGGATAAACAGGCTCCAAACAAAGAGGGTGTCAAAGTAGTTTGCTTAAACTACATAAGAAATGAAGATGCCTTGCACAGTGTAACAAGTTGGGAATGACAAGTTCTTCAGATGGAAGAGCCTGCAGGAAGGACTTGGTGTGCAGTGAATATAGCAGTGAGGGGGCGGGTCAAATGAAGCATGGAGATGCCCTAACTTCGGTCCTGGACAGCTGCATGAAATGTACTACTTTTCACTGAGATGCTGTAGCTAAGGTATCTCTACTTTCATGGGAGATTAGTTTCAGGTGCTAATTAGATGCCCACACAGGTCTAGAGAAGGCTTTGAATCCAGGAAAGGAACAGAACAGGGCTGTGAAATGAATTCAGTATAGGGCGAACCATGTCATTTCTAAGGATGAATGTGAAGAAACCAAGAATCTGGGCAGAAAAAGCAGGTGAGAATAGTACTAGAGAAGGAAGGCACTTGAAAAACTATAGATATTGTGGAAATGAAAATCAGTATACTTGTTGAATTTAGCCACCAGGAAACTAGTGGAGACCAGTGTAATTTAGCTTTGATGAAAAGACAAGGGCAAGAAATAAGCACTGAGGGAAAAAAAGATAATTGTCTATAAAATGTGTTCAAGCAATGGTTTAGGGGGAATCAAGATTTCATATACATCCTTTTAAAGATGGAAGATAGTGGGGTGAGTTTAAATTTTGATAAGAAAGCAATACACAGATGAGAAGCAGTGGAGGAAAAAGAGAATATTGAGAAAAACTGCTGACTAGATTACATGAGAGGATTCTAAATTCTCCTGCATAATCTGATGACTTCACTAGCTTTAAGTAGTTGGCTAAATTTCTATAAACCAGCCATGATTTCTTTTTTGAGTGGTCCTTAAGACATTTTAAGTAGCTGTTGGTTAGCACCAAAGTATATAAGCCACTATTGCACCGTTAGGGTTATCATGCCGTGCTGGTCGTTGTTATTAATGGGCATCATAGCAGGGTAGATGGTAGCTTCCTTTTTCTAAAAGCTTACATGGCATCATGTGATACTGTGAACGGTAGTTATCGGGATAAGAAATTTTAGGTCAGATTCAGTACTTTTCCTCTGAGTCTTATATCCAAAGTGCATGGTGTCTTTAGCAATGAGAAAGAGAGAGAGAGAGAGAGAGAGAGAGAGAGAGAGAGAGAGAGAGAGAAGGAGGAGGAGGAGGAGGAGGAGGAGGAGGAGGAGGAGGAGGAGGAGGAAAAGACAGGGGAGAGAGAAAGAGCACATGGGGAAGAATTTGCCTTGAAGCATGTGGAAAAGATGTTTTGGTGTGGGGGGGGGGGAAGGAAACTTGGAAAGCCATTACCAAGGATTGTCTATGGCAGTGGCTGTCAGCCCCAGTAAAGGGTAACTTAGGGAAGAGTTGACAAGAACATCAAGAAGTTTTGGAATCTAGCCGAACTCTGATTCTATGTTCTGTATTTCAGTCTTATGTCCAGGGTCATTTTAATATCATGAAAATGCTAATACCTATCACAGCTAAAGACTCTTCCTCTCTCTCTCTCTCTCTCTCTCTCTCTCTCTCTCTCTCTCTCTCTCTGTGTGTGTGTGTGTGTTGTCTGTGTGTCTGTGTGTGAGGGCATGTGTGTGTGCTCTCAGAGGGACTTCATATGGACTGTTGAACAAATATTCAAGAACAATCTGGGGAGAAAACTCAAGGCCTGAGACTCATTTTGCATAACTTGGCCATCAAAGCTCATATTATTTTCTGTAGTTAAAGCCAAAATTAACCCTTTCTGTAGGACAGGTCCAGCAGAGTTATAGAGCAGGGCATCCTTGAGGCTGAAGCTGAACTTAGATAGTTTTTTTTTTTCTGTTCCACCAGCTAGCTCTCAAATAACCACTTGGAGTCTCCTTATTAATTATGAAACCTTGGCTGATAGCTTAGACTCATTTCTAACTAGCTCTTATAAGTTAAATTGACATTTTTCTATTACTTTGCATTCTGCCTCATGGTTGTATTACCTTTACTCTGTACTGCCCACGCTGCTTTCCTGCTTCCTGTGTGTCTGGCTGGTGACTCTGCCTTCTTCTTCCCAGCATCGTATCTGCCCCCAAACTTCTGCCTAGCTATTGGCCATTCAGCTTTTTATTAAACCAGTCACAGTGACATATCTTCACACAGTGTAAAGGAATATTCCACAGCACTGAACCTGCAAAGGTTGGTACTTATTATTTTGGCAGAATTCAGTGCAACAATTTACCATTTCTTTTAAGAAATGCACTGAAATTGTCATGTACACTTCAAATGTTTAGAAATAAATTTCTAAGATGGGGCTTAAACTATTGCTGCAATAAATGATATCCTAAGTTTCTCTTAAAAGCCATTGTTGGAGAATGAACTACTCTTCACATTTTGTACATCTTAATAAAATAATAATAAATTATCTTATTTATATATTTAAAAAAGAATATACACTTTTAAAGAACCAGAGAGAGTCTTCATTTCAAGAAACTCTTTAGGTATATTGGGAGAGCTGAGCAATCAAAGGTGCTTGCAACCAAACCTGACAACTTGAGTTTTATCCTAAAGACCCACCTGATAGAAAGAGAAAACCAAATCAAGTGGCCCTTTCAACTCTACAGGAGCTCTGTGTCACATGCATGTCCACAGTTTAAAAATATTTTAACTAAAATTTTTAAATAGTGAAATTCAAACACGCCACAGTTTGTCAACCTTTAAGTTTTATAATTCAGTTTATTGCTGATGACTATTTAGTTAGATGTTTATAAAGCAAATTAAATCATTTTTCTTTTGATGGCTTTATTTATCCTGTGTTATTTTAATTCCAAGTGATCTTAGATTGTGTCAAGTTGCCAGTTAATAGTAAACAGAACTTCTTATTATAGTTAAACATTTTACAGTAATTATATCATGCCTATTTTTTCATGAAGCCTATTGATTTTATTTAGGGAAGGTAAGTAGAGGAAAACAACAGATTGTCAGGTAGAAAAACAAAGAGAGAATATAAAATGTACAAATCGTAGTCTCGATGAAACATGCTGAAAATACTATTTTAAAGGGAAGAGCAGTTTATTACCAAAAGGACTTGTGAAGTTGAATTTCCATCCCAAGCCCCCCTCCCCAATTCAAAACAGCCTCAGGCCCCTGTGGTTTAGCTAACCTGAATGGGATGTGCCAGGGTGACTGTCAATACTTACAGAGTTCCCTATCAGATCTAGATCATTTAGGATGAAAAATAACGTTATTCCTTAAATAACTATAAACATTTAAAAATATTATACTTTAGATTTTTAAGTACATAGTATTAACATTTTTAATATATGCAAAACTATAATAATCTTATAAAACATTCAATTCACATAGTGCTTAAAATATCTTATTTTTCTTAATTTTCATTTTCTATTAAATATTGATGTATTATATTACTTTTCTTAGTTAAAGCAATGTGTATTAGCATAGAGCATAATATTTTTAAGAGGAATTGATGCTATACAAACTGATACAAGGAAACTAATTATTAGACTATAAAATTAGACTATACCAGATAAAAATTTAACATAAAATATTAGCTATTAATTTCAGAGAAGACTAGGAGAGGTCTTGAGTATACCTTACTAATGGAAGAAGAAAATCTGAATGGCTACATATTGTAGGACTGCGAACTATATGACATTTTGGAAATAGCAAACCTTGGAGACAGAAAGATCCATGGTTCCTGCAACACCAGAGTACAGAGGATCCTATCAGCGAAATCACTGCATTTAAAACTGCAATGCTGGAGACATGGCATGGTGCAGTTTTGAATCCTATAGACCATTGCATGGGGAGGAAACTGTAATATAAACTACGGACGTTGGAAGATAATCTAGGTTCATCAATTCATTGCATTGATTGCTTCCTTCAGGCGAAGTCTTCTTACCAGATGATACAGCACATCTGTGGGAACATAGGGCACATGGGAACTCTAGACTTTCTGATCAGCTTTGTTGTGACCCCAAATTGTCCCAGATGGTGCGTTATATTTGTTAGATAATATTTTTATGTGTTTATGTGTGTACTTTTGTGAACAAAAGCGTGGGAGTATGCATGTTTATGTGGAGGCCAGAGGTCAGGCTTCGGTGCCATCTAGCTTGTTTTTTAAGACTAGTTCTTTCACTGGCCCGAAGTTTGTCAAATAGACCAAACTCATGGCCCGGGAGCTCCAGAAGTCTGTCTGCCTCTGCTTCCCCAGAACTGGGATTCCAAGTGACCACCCTTGCTTTGCATGGGTGCTGGATATCTAATGTTGGTCATCGTGCTTGTGAAGCAGACACTTCACTTATTGATCTATCTCTCCAGTCATCTTTAAGTATTCGAAAAGGAACTAAAAAATATATGAGAATTATGACTAATTGTTGTCATTATAGAAATACTGTCTTTATCATGCAATTCCATGATGTAACGGTGCTGGAAATTTAACAGTATTGATACATCATTTTTATATTTGAATACGTTGTTTGTCACATTTTGAGGGGCAACAAATACGGTGATGACAGGGGTGTCCACATGTTCACCACATGCTATTGTATCAAGGACTTTGGCACTAGCTTCTCATTCTGCTTCACTCTGCCTCATTTCTGTTCTTTCTGAAAGTTTTGTCTCACAAATCAAACACTCGGCTTCTGCTGCTTGCGTATATTTTAGTTCAGACCTAACCTTTCTCAACAGTGATAAACTAGAGGACACCTGTACACACACCACAATTAAAGAAAACTGTCGTCCCCTGAATAATTTGATGCTCTATCAGAAAAGGCAGGAGGGCTGCAGATGGCATGCTCATGAGCCAAGGAGCTAGGACGGAGAATCTATTGATTCTCCCAGCAGATCTTCGCTATTTTATGGTCCCAAGAACTGTTAGCATCTACAGTCTGCTTTATATAGCACAAATCCATAAAGTGAGAAAATAAAATTAACTTATATATTTTTAGAATATTTCCAGTGCTCTAACTGTAGGCTGTTCTATTAGTTATTTATTGCTAAGCCATAAATCATTTTAGTGACAACAACCAATGTAAATGTGTTAGCTCATGGTGTTTGTAGATTGTACATTGAAATTTTCTTCCCAGGATCTCACTTTACTGAAATCAAGGTACTTAGCAAAACATTGCTCCCCCCCACCACACACACACACCATTTTTAATCATAGCAACATCATTGCCATCGCAATAGGCTTTGATACTTTCTGGGGATAATAATGTCTACTATAGTTGCTCTAGTTTTTTCAATAACTCTAGGTTTAAAAATATTTCATGAACACCTCTTATTTTCCACTTCAACGGTAGGGAATCAGAAGTTTCATAAGAATATGATCTCAAGGGATGAGGGGATGGGTGATAGACTCCTGAAGTAGCTTCATGAAGAATGGTTTGAGATACCTTGCCTGAATCCTTTGAGAAGAAAGAAACTCAAATTGGCTTCCAGATCAATGTGTGTTGGGAGAGCCATCCCTGTTTGTAACTGAAAAGTTTCTGAAGATGATACATTGACCAGGAGAAGCTGTGGTGTGGGGAGATTTTTGAAGCACTGTGCAGAAGCTGTCAAGTTGAAGATGGGAGCTACAAATCGGTAAAGCTAAAATGAGACTCCAAACGTAGGATCAAGCCCACATGACGATTTTTTGACATTTATAAAAGGTTCCAAGAGATGCCAGATGAGTAAAATGCCTAAAGATACAGACTCACAGTGGAGTTGTATTATCCAGTACAGTGAACAGAAAATTCTGAGTAGAGAACCAGACACTGAATGAAGACTTTCCCAGAATAATTAGGCAAGTAAGGAGAAAGATTCTAGAAACTGGAGTTGAATAACGTATCAAGCTTGTTTTCCATTTTATGCCAACAGCTGAGGTAGCTGAGGGCTGTTGGCACTTCCTCTCTGCCCATTCCCTTTACCGTACCTCTAATGGGGACATCATTGCTATTGCACGTGAACTTCCGTGACAGATGGATGAATTGTTCTAAGAATTGTAGCTATTACAAAACTCCCAGTTGGAGCTTGCATTATGATCAACCTGGTGCTAGAGTAATACTGCTAAAGGCCTTTTTTTGGGAGAAGGGCATCAAAGTGTGAGGCTGACTTTAGATACCTATAAATGAAGCTGAGATTATAATGGATTCATGTTTAGTCATTATAGTATAAAGATCTGTCTCAGCCATGAGCTGGAACTCAGTTTGTTTGAATTTGCATGCTAGATTGTATATTAAATTTCCTCTTAGAGGGTGTTCCATGCTTAAGTCTAAAAGTGCTACCTTTGATCATACAACGTTCCATTCTCACTGACCCTACTGAAAATAATGAATAACTGGGGAAACGCTTTGTAATAATTGAATAGTCAATGTCCCTTTACATTCTACCACCCTAAGTAGCCAAGCTGCGAAACTCCTTCATCTGAAATAAAAGAGATACAAATATCTATTCTGGCAAGGATTCTCGATGCTTACATGACATGTCAAACACCTAGGTATGTTTGAAAGTGTGATTTCCAATACTACCAGCCACCTAGGTATGTATGAAAGTGTGATTTCCAATACTATCAGTCACCTAGGTATGTATGAAAGTGTGATTTCCAATACTATCAGTCACCTAGGTATGTATGAAAGTGTGATTTCCAATACTATGAGTCGCCTAGGTATGTGCGAAAGTGTGGTTTCCAATGCTATCAATCACCTAGGTTTGTATGAAAGAGTGGTTTCCAATGCTACCAATTACCTAGGTATGTAGGAAAGTGTGGTTTCCAATACTACATTAAACAGGAATCCACATTTCTACATTCCCAAGCAATTTAGATTGAAGTGTATCAGAACAGAAAAAAAAGCATTCAGTAAGCCCACAACACAAAAATCTTTATGCCAACCAGCTGAAATATGAATTACAGAACTCTTCATGAATACTTACAGATAAAGGAAGGATGGAAAGGAGGGAGGGAGGGAAGGAAGGATGGAGGGAGGAAAGGACACAACTAGAGCTGGAGAAATGGCTCAGGGATGAGTGGTCACACGACTTCTCTTCCAAGGTCCTGGTTTCCTGGTTTTTATTCCCAGCACTCACAACAACCATCTGTAGCTCTGGTGACCTGGACACCTCCAGCCTCGAAGAGAACCAGCTCTCATGTACATACCTTTGCAGAGACATGCACATAGAATAATGAAAACTATTTTCATTATTGAAATTTGCTAAAACTAGTCTCTACCCCTGTAAAAGGATATGTTATGGGAAAACGTAAAATGCATAGTGACTAGAAGAATGAAACCTAATGTTGAAATACATGATCTCTTCTGTTCTGAGATTTCGTAATCACTTTTGTTTTTTTTTTTCATGCAGATGGAAGCCAGGGTGACTCACATGCTAGGCAAGTGATCTACCAGTGAGTGACATCTAGGGGTCACTTTATACTAGCAGCTTAAAGATTTCTGCCTGACATAACCCTGTATCCTTTTCTTACCCACCATCCTCATGCCCTGCTATTGAACCTATTACCCCCCCCCCCCCGGTTCTCTCTTACTTTCATACAATGGGGAAGCTTCTGCAGGTTGATATAGGGATGAACCTTATACTCACATATCAAGTCTTTCATAATGACTGTTTTAGGGAGCAGAGAGGGAGAGAGAATCTTTGAAGGGATGAAGGGATGGTGGAGGCCTTTCGTCTCCATTGCAATTTGAATATTTAAGCTGGAGAATTCATGAATTGCCAGAAACATGTTATTTATCTTAAATGAATAGCTGCATTTATTGTGGACAATGTTCTAAATAGATTTCAAGGTTCATAAGGGTTGTAAATGTTCTGCCTAATGTGCTCACACATACAAATGTTTTTTTTCCCCTGCTCCTATTCTGTTGCTGTTTATATCAGCTAACCTACAGGAGATGAGATCTCATCTCAGTGTCTAATATAAAAAGTAATGATGCTCAAACTACAATATGGTGTGTGGAAAATCTGAGTAGTTTGTGTATAAACATAAGGCAACACTCATATATTGTCAATGCTAATTTGTTAGTATTTTTCACATAAAGTACAATAAAAGATTCACCTGACCTCAATGATATTTTCATTCAAATACCAGTGCTCCTAATGAGCTACATGGAGTTGAGCCCTTTCAGGTACATTTAGAAATGAACTGCCGTTATATTCAGCGGGGAAGAGACAGAAATCTTTTATAAATAAAAAAAAAGAAAAAATAAGACACATAAAGATGGAAAATACACAGAGAAAAAAAAAAAAAGAAAGGAACTGCCGTGGTGGTCTTTGAGGCTATGCTCTTGGGTTGAAATTTGCCCTGGGAATGAGTACAGAAATGAGCATCATAAACTCAACGGGATGCAGCCGTCTTGCTTGCCCCACATCTGTTCTGATGTCTTCAGACATAGGCGTGTGAGCATCTGCTTGTCTTCATCTACCTTAGAGTGCAACTCAAAGAAATCTGGAAAACAGCTGATAAAATGAGCATGTAAACCGTCTCCTTAAAGATGAAACCAGCCAATCACTTTTTGCCCTAAAAAGTATCTATTCTAATAGCTCCTCAGTTAGCCTTTGCCTAATATTCTTCATAATCCTTTAATCATTTTAACCACTTTAAACAAATTTTAATATAAAATATGCCCTTGACCTTGGATAATGTGACTATAATCATTAACTACTTAGACAATATAAAGACCTAAGTTTGGATCAAGAATAAAAGTTTAACCGTATAAATAAAATTATTACAAATAAACTACACAACTTTTCAGTACTTGTAATGAACTTGAATATTATTAGACCTAAATAACAAAATATTTTATAGCCTAAATAATGTATTTGATTAAATATTTTTATTATTTTAATCTCTAAACTTGAATTTAATTATGCTAATATAACTTTAATGGGTTTAAGGCAACTCTACTGTGTAGCTTCATAATTTTAAATTTCATATAAAATTCAATAAATACAAATTATTTTCATTTTATAATATAATGAATTGAAACCCAATGTAAGGGCAACATGTCAATCTTGTTTTATTAATATCATTAGTAGTAACCAATCAAGCTTATGAAATAACAAGCTTTCCATCCTGTGCAGGCTACCAGGACTGTGCCCAAATTCACTTTGTTTCTGTTTCGGGAAATTTAGTAGAGAAACAGTGCTGGACCCTGATTCAGCTTCTGATGTGCAGTCTTGCCTCGTCTTTTCCCGCTGAGCATTACCTGTCTTTGGTGATCTGATAATCCCAACATGAGCTGTCCTCAGTATACTGAGCATATTAAATGAGATGAAAATAAAGTGTTGTAAATTTTTATTACTAAATCTCTCATGATAGACTCAGTTTTTCTGCAGTCATAGCAGATAAAGCCCAAGTCCCAGGGACTGTGACTCCAGGATTTGCAAGCTCATCTGCATCTCATGCTCCCTGTTGAAAGGGCCTTTTGCTCTTGGTGATTCTTGTGCAACCAAGGCAAATAAAAATTCCATGTTAGCAGGTACTTCTGTTTTTTTCTGGGATGAAGAGAGGTCCTGGCAGATCACACACTGGTAATTTAATCTTTTAGTTGCCAATGACACCCCTAACCGAGTTTCCAATTCATTACCCAAAGTCAATCCCATGGCTACACCTAAGTTCAGAGCCAATGGGAATGTGCCCTTTAGCCAGGTGTCTGGGAAGGAAGGAGAACTGGCCTATTTCTTATGATAAGTGATGCTCACAGGTGCTTAAATGCCTTGCTGATCTATTAGTTCCAAGATTAATTTAGTGAGGAAATGATCTTTCCCTTGCATTGGTAGAGAGAATCATTAACAACTCTCTACTGTACATGATGGATGTTTGAGGCCCAGATTTGAGAAGATGAGATATCTTCATTTAAAAAGAAAATATCAGAATATCTTTTCACTTCGTATGCACTATTATTTTCTTAACACAAATATAAAATGTGAGTGATATATAAATAAAAGCTAGCATAATAGAGAAATAAACTAGAAAGCCTGTGCGTGTGTGTGTGTTTTAAGACACCAGAATTTCAGAAGAATCCTACAGACTAAGAAAAGTATTTGGAGAAATGTGTGTTAGTGATAATATTGGAATCCTGGAATGGTAATACATGTGTGTAATCTTAGCACTAGGGAGGTCAAGGAATGCGGATCAAGATTTCAAAGCATCCTTTGATATTTACTGCATTTGAGGCCTCACAGAGCTACATGGCACCATGCCCCCAAATACATAAAAAGGCAAATGAGGAAAAAAAACATTAAAAAAAATAAAATACAATATTGAAGAATGGAAGGGATATAAATTTATCTAGAAGAAATTATGAACTACTATATGGAAAAGTAGTATTCAACATAGAAATCTTGATCTAGGTAATTATTTATTTATTTTAGTTTTCTGAGACATGGTTTCTCTATATAACAGTCCTGGCTGTCCTGCCACTTGCTTTGTTGACCAGGTTGGCCTCGAACTCCTTAAGAACCTCCTGCTTCTGCCTCTCAAGTGCTACCACTGCCCAGCTGATCTAGGTTATTCATAATGAGGATATTTATGTTGTTTTTAATCTAATGACACAACTTTTATGTTCTCGTTTCTACTGTACTTTGCCTTAACGCTTTGCCATTTAGAATCCAGCCACAAAAGAAGTTCTGGAAAATCTGTCTGTTTCTATGCATGCAATTCCTCATTAAAATTTAAAAATATGCAAAATAATTGAACAAAAATTATTTAAATTAAAAAAAGAAAAAGTAGTGTTGGTAACGGAATGGACAAATGTGAACTCTATATACTGGTAATAATGTAGAACAATATATCCACCATGGAAATATATAATACACACATATAAATAATATATATGATATTTTCAGTCATGAAGAATGGAGTTATGGAATTTGCAGGGAAATGGGTGGAACTGGAGATCTTCTTATTAAGTAAATTAAGAGAATTTCAGAAAGATAAATATTTGTGTTTTCTCTTATTTGCGGGTCCTAGTTTTTATGTAGTCACATAAGTTCATAGATTGTCCCAGTTTGGTTTCTGTTGCTGTAATAAAACATTAATTAAAGCCAACATGGGGAAGAAAGAATTTATTTCTGCTTATAGGTTATAGTGCATCATCAAGGGAAGACGTAAGAGGGGTTAAGGCAGGAACCTTGAGACTGTAACTGAAGCAAAAACCATAGAGGAATGCTACCTACTGGCTTGTTCGCCATGGCTTTTTCACCATGGCTTTTGATACAACCAGAACCACCTACCCAGGGAAGGTACCATGCACAGTGGACTAGGCATTCCAACATCAATTAGCAATTAAGACAGACAAACCCACAGGCCAATCTGATAGGAACAATTCTTCAATGAAGCTTCTCTCTTCCCCAGTGTGTCTAAGTGATAACAGATGCTCACTATGACATCCATGCACAGATGACAGAGAGAAGATGTGAGAGTATATAATAAACAAAGGGAAGAGAGGGCCAAGAAGGGGAAGCCGAATGGTTAATGGGGTGTTATGCTCATAGTATGTCATACGCTCGCATGAAAATGACCTGATGTAACCCATCTACAAAATTAATTGAAATGATCCTCTAAAACAACTTAGAATATTAATTAAGAAATTGTTACCTCCTTCATACTTCTTTTATTGACTCTAATTAATGAATTGCTTGAATTGGACACTTTAGCCTTAGCTGTTATAAGATTGACAGCAGGCTGAATACTTAAATCAAGTGGTTGTGCACTTTTCATAGTACTTGAAATTTCTAGGAAGCTCCCGAGATTATGCAGGATTGCTGTTTATTAACGGTGGAAGTCAAAGCTAAGTCAATTTTACTTGAATACTAGCAATTTTCCACAGTTTTCCCCAACCTTAGCCTACATCTATAGAAGTGTTACTGTATTGTGCATTCTTTTTGCATTTTTATTTATCCTTTGAAAATTTTAGATGCATGTAGAATATAGTTTGATTGTTCTTGAAACCAGTTAATGCTGACCATATGGCAATCAGTATGGGACCACCTGCTGGGGCAACAATAGCCTACCAGAGACCACATCCTTAAAGAAAAGTGTCTCTCTCAGCAACCACCAATAGACACACCTGTTCTTCATAGTCCTTGAGGCCAGAGATTTGAAATCAGGAGGAATCATAAGGTCGCATTCCCTTTGCAGACCAAAGGAAGAATTGTTGTTGCCCCCTCCCCGTGCTTCTGATGGTTCTAGAAATCTGTGACTTTCTTTTGTCTTGTGGTTCTCATCTATCTCTCACCAGGCTGCTTTTCCTCTGGGCCTGCATTCCTGACTATGAATCGCTCTCTCCTTATAAGGACACTAGTTACTGAATTTAGTGACTGCTAAAGCCCAATATAGTCCTTCTCAATTCCAAAACATGTTCCCATCCACAGGTACCTGGAGTCAGAACTGCAACACACAGCTTCTTCAGGGGTATAATTCAATACTTAGTAATGGCATCATTGAGTATTTTCTAACTCTTTATCAGAATTTGGTAGGATTCTGTAAATGACTGTTAAAAGCACTCTGTAAACAGCCATGATCTCTCTGGACTCCTCTCCTGGGCTGTTGATTGTCACTGAATTGAGAAGTCATCATGCTGTTCATTCACCCTGAGACATGGTTCCTGTATTAGCCCTTGCTTTGCTCACGGTTTTCTTAGTGAACCTTGTCAAGCATTACCTTTGTTCACGAAGCATTGGAAGCAGTTCAGATGTGCCAGAACAGACATGCTGGTGAGCAAGGATGAGTCACTGTCCGCCTCCTGTGTCAGGGCTCTGCTGACAGATACTAATAGCTATTGTCACTGAACTCAATCTAAAGCAATGGTGAATAAAAACAAGGCCTGGTCACGTCAGCCAAGACAACTTAGATCTTGTTTTCTCCTTTGCCCCTTCAACAGTTCCTTTGGGTATATAGATAAAGGCTTCTTATCTTCAAATAGAAGCCATATTTCAAGGCATCATCTTTTTTTAAAAAAAAAATCTCAATGTAATTTTGAGTATTAGAAAAGGGGAAGATTCCCCAGAGGGAACCTTCATCTGGTGATGGATGGAGATAGAGACAGAGTCCCACATTGCAGCACTGGACTGAGTTCCCAAGCCCCAAATGAAGAGCAGAAGGAGGGAGAACATGAACAAGGAAGTCAGGACCGCGAGGGGTGCATCCACCCATGGAGATGGTGGGACTGATCTAATGGGAGCTCACCAAGGCCAGCTGGACTGGGACTAAACGAGCATGTGATCAAACCGGACTCTCTGAATATGGCTGACAATGAGGGCGGACTAAGAAGCCAATGATAATGACACCGGTTTTGATTCTACTGCATGTACTGGGTTTTTGGGAGCCTAGTCTGTTTGGATGCACATCTTCCTAGACCTGGATGGAGGGGGGAGGGCCTTGGACTTCCCACAGGGCAGGGAACCCTGACTTCTCTTAGGACTGGAGAGGGAAGGGAAGGAGGAGGAGGGAGTGGGAGGGAAATGGGAGGATGGGGGGAGGCGGAAATTAAAAAAAAAAAGAATGTCATTAAGGAAAATCCACTGAAATCCAAAAGCCCCAGATGTTAAGTCAAGATTTGGTGACATCCTGCCATATTATCATTGTCCTCAATGATGTTACAGCCTAATTAGCTACATGTAACATGAATTGTCATTATTTGTATCTTTCTTAAAATAATTATTTATAATTGTAAAATGCCTTTAAAATATTTGTGGAAAGCTGTCCTTTATACATTTTTCAGGTATCTCCTATACTCTTTTTTAATTGCTAGACAATATCATGAGAGTTTTATAAAATAAATAAAATCATTTTCACATATTCTTAAATTCTTTAAGTAGAAGATGAATTAAGAAAAGAGTCGATTCTCACAAGTTGTAGTTTAGTGAGACTTTTCATATCACATCAAAATTTACTTGGGGAGAAAATAATCTACATCAGAAAAACCTCTTATTCCACACTGTGATGATTTAAATAACAATAGCCTCCACAGACTCATATATTTCAATGTTTGTTTCCCAGTAAGTGGACTGTTTTTTTGAAGGATTAGGAAGCATGGCCCTGTTGGAGGAGGTGTGCCACTGGGACTGAGTTTTAATGTTTCCAAAGGTCATGCCAGGCCCCATCTCCATCTTTATCTGCTCCCTGATTGGAGATCAGGATGCAAGTTCTCAGCCCCTCTTCCAGTGCCATGTTTGCCTGATTGTCACCTGCTCCCAGCCATGACGATTCTGTACTAATCCTCTGAAACTGTGAGCAAGCCCCCAAATAAATACTTTCTTTTAAAATAGTTGACTTGGTCATGGTATCTCTTCATAGCAACAGAAGAGAGTAACTAAGACACAATATGAACAATAAATATGCAAGGGGACTGGGCATAAGTGGGCTGATCATGAGATGTAGATGCCCTAGAAAAAGAGAGAGTAAGGAGAATGAAGATAGAAAGTGGTTTATGATAAAGAATATGGATACAGTTGATGGATAGTGTTTTTAATTTATATTTGTATTTAAAATTATATATATTTTTAAATCGCAACCTGTTTTTAAAAACAAATATTTCTGTCATTAAAAAAATAGGGTCAGAGATGGAACCAAGTTAAGATGAACTGAAACTGGCTTCAGTATTAGCTTGTTGCTTATAGTAGCCTTCCTATAAAAACCAGGCCCCAGGATCCTCTCTTTGAGACACTCAAACACATAATAAAACCTTGTTGGGCATTATTTGGAAGCCTAGTTTAAATGAGGATCTTGAGCCCCCCACCAAGGCTTACTAAATCAGTATCTGACTTTTGACAAACCTTCTCAACTGGTCTGAATTCCTGTTAGGGTTTGAGAAGCACCCGTGACTTGAAGTAGAGCTGGAATAGTTGGGAGGTGGATATTAATTGATAATACTTGTTTCCTAGTGGTTAAGTACATTTCTTGCCACTTTCTGTCTCCATCAAGAGCAATGAGGATGGTACTAAAAAGTATTTAATAATGACTTTGGGTAAAAAATAAATCTCATTAAGTCAGGCTGTTTTCCTTAATCTTGTAAAGAATTTTTTTTTTCATCATTGAGGGCACTGGTGTAAGAAAACTCATCTCTGTTCCTGCCACAGGCTTAGCAGGAGAATCCTCCTCAGATGGGCAACAAGGCCTAGGGCTTGCATTTAGACTGAGGGCAAGGGCTCGCTGTGCCAGGTAGAATGAGTGTTTTTCCTACACCCGCTCTGACATGTTCACACATGAATGTATTTCATTCAGAAAAAGTAAGGACTCTAGAATGGCACCGGCTGCTTTAATGAGAAACAGATGTGCCTTGGTTTTCCCACTCCCTGACCACCTGTGGTTTGCCCATGACTCAACTTTCTTCAAGAAAGGGAGTTAACTCTTGGACCCTGAACAAGCTCTAAATTACACATTTGCTTTTGCACTCCTCGTATTTCTTTTCCCCGTTCACTGTCGTCATAGACTCTTACTATTGAGAGATGTTTCAATAAACTACACAAGGAATTCTCAACACTCCAACAATTTTAACTTAACAATGTCTTGCTCCGGTATTTAGATTGAGGTTCTGTTAAAAGTAAAGACAGAATCTCAATTTACCAGGCTAATTAGAAAAATGATGTTTATTACATACTTAAAGCCACCTGGTTATAAGATATTTTCCACAATTTGTTTTTCAGCCGAGGGTAGGAATTATTTATTCCCTCTTGGAACAATGCTTCAGAATCCTTAGATTGGTCGCTTACTCTCAGCTAACCCAGCCATGGGATCATGTAGACAAACCAATATCATTAGTTATTCGTACGTTTCAGCTTAGGTAATAGCTGCAGTTAAATCCCACAGTGAACCATGTCCGAAGGTTGCTTATGAGTAGTCAAAAGGAAAGACTTGAACTTCATCCCACTTTATTTCTCCTGCCGTGCCCGGCTTTCCATTCACAGAAAACACTCAGGGAAACAGGTAGGTGGATGGAAAAACATGAGGCATAAATAGCCCACATGGGAAATAACCTTGCCTTGAAGAGTCACTGACAATATTTTTAAAAACATTTTTATTTCCATTTATGCCATCAACGTGGGGTGGCTTTTAAACATGA
This sequence comes from Neodon shergylaensis, assembly GCA_025134845.1. Lineage (NCBI taxonomy): Eukaryota > Metazoa > Chordata > Mammalia > Rodentia > Cricetidae > Neodon > Neodon shergylaensis. The sequence continues at coordinate 522,609 of JABTXL010021554.1, read as the reverse complement.
TGTTCACACATTTGTGTTTCCTTTTCATAGCATTATCTAATGAAAAGTAAAATATAAACAATGTAACTTGTCATGGAATTATATGCCATTCATGGGCTATATTATGATTGAAATGATCATACAGTGGGCGGGGAGCAAAAGTAGTTTTTGAAAACTCAGTATTATGTCATTGCTTACAGTTTTCAAATGCAAATAGACTTAACTTTAAATTTTTCAAAAGTTCAGCCCACGTATCTTGATGTCAAAATGCTATGCAAAATGGCACATAGTGAATTTTATACACCGTTTATAAATCCACAAATTTAGATGATAAGGAAGCAAGTAACCTGGCACAGTGTGAATCATGGGAAACTTGGTTATTTCCCTGGTGTTTGTTAGTGCAAACGTGCTTAACATGCCTATCCAAATGACCTGTGAGATCAGATAATACCAATTAGTTAGAAGTAAAGGGTTCCTAGACGGCAACTTCAGTTTCATTTTGAGATTTAGTATGAAGATTAAAACAATTATAATTCAAAACAATAGATTTCGATCCGCAGGGCTATTTAAAAACTCACTTAGGCAAGGTAACTCTTAATGGCATATCAATATATCAATTTAGTAAGCCTTAAAACCAATGACAGTGTATTTTGGACATAGACTGAGGTATAAAAATGATGAGTTCTAATATTGATCTCTTTTTAAAAGAAATTTAATTTTCATGTCATAGGCAGAAAATGGTGCTTTTTAAGTACATTTATTTTTTATTTTTTTATTTAGTTTTCTCTTATACAATACATGCAGACAACAACTTGACAACTTCCTCCTCCCTCCACTCTTCCCAGCCACCTCCACCTCCTCTCTCCTCCAGATCCACTCCCCTCTGGTCTACTCCCAGACAAGAGTAAGCCTCCCAGGAATATCAACTAACACAGCACAAAATACAATCAGACCAGACACAAACCCTCACATCAACACTGGCAAGGCAGCCCAGGAAAAGAAGGGTCCCAAATGGGCTTACAACATAGGACATCACAGGCATTTCAGAATGTCGTGCTGTGTGCTCAAATCTACCTTTGTATGATACATTGATGTTATCCTAAATAGAACTACTATTATTAAAGATCTTAAAAATTAAGTGCATGAATATTTTGGCTGAATATATATATATATATATATATATATATATATATATATATGTTCATATGCATACCTAGTACCTGTGGATGTCGGAAGAGGATGTCAATTTCCTGGAAGTGGAGTTACAGATCATTGTGAACCACCATGTAGGGGCTGGTAACTGAACCTGGTCATAGGCAAGAACAAGAACTTTTAACTGCTGAACCAATACTTCACCCCTATTTAAAACTTTTAAATTTTCATTTCTTCAACATATTTTTAGTGCATTTCGTCATTTTATGTAATTTGAAAACAAATTACCTCCTAATTCCTCCAGTTGACTCAAGATATTCTTTGGGATTTTTATGTAAATAAACTAGTAATAAGGTACAAAATATTGCAAAGAGATGGCTCCTAGCATTAAGTTGCTTGTATTTGCTGAACAGGAAAACCTGTCTAAAATTAGCTTTAATTTTAAGAAAGGTTATTCAAAAGGGTGGTAGGGTTGGAGAAACAGAGAGGGTATTTAAAAATAGCCTTTGGGTTCAGATTTAGAGTGAAAGGCAATGAGTTTAAAGGAAGGCAATCTTAGGGAGACAGTACCATGTGATCCAAGACCTGCATTAAGAAAAGTGCAAATTGAGTTTAGGTAGTGCACTGTCGGGTGTGACTTGGGTTCAGAACAGGAAAACTAATATATTAAAAATATAAATGAAAACAGAAATTGAAGTCATATCTGAGAAGACATGAAAGGTATTCTATATGATTTAGACAAGAATAGATGTTGTGTTGTAAAAATCTTACTACACTAGAATTTCTTGTTTAAAATGAATCTAGGAGTAAAAATGAGTAAAAGTAGTTAGCTCCATTGTATTTCAATATCTTCATAACTTAGTAGGTAGCCAAAAAGAATAGAGCTAAGTCTTGGCTTTTTGTGCTAATTCAGTACTTTTCGGTTGATACAATAAAACACTTACAAAAAGCGTCTTGGGGAAGAGAGGGTTGATTTCAGCTTGTGGTCATAACCCATCCTGGAGGGAAGCCAAGGCACTCATTTGAAGCAGGAACTTTAAGAACATTACTTACTGCCTTGTTCCAAGGACCAACTTCCTTTCTGGCCCAGGACCACCTTTCCAGGGATGGCACCAGTCCTGGTGGGCTGAACCTTCCTATACCAAATAGAAATCAAAACAGTGTTCCACAGGCCAATCTGATCTTAGATCCCAGATTGTAAAACTGATAGCAAAAGTATCCAGGACATCCACTAACTTGATCTTAATTAAATATCCTCTTAAAATCTTTTCATTAAGTAATTCACTGATAAATAACCATTCCTGATTAGAAAATCTGTTTCTAAGGAGACCTCTGCAAAACTGATGGCATTTGTTTGTTCGCTTTTAAAAAAATGATCATCTCAAATAATTTAAATGGTTTAATAAATTTGCATTCTAAATGTGTAACATTTCCCTACGTATATGAAAAGAAACTAGAAGGATTAAATAAAGAATTAAAATGGAGTGTTTTATGTGACATGATCACAAGTCAACCATTTGGTAAAAAAATTTAGCCATATCATATTGTACAACAGTGAAGGATAATACATAGTTTTCTAAGTGAGTCACCCTCAGAAAAATCTATCATAAATATCGTCCAATCAGTAGTACTGAAGGCATTCTGGGGAAAAATATATGCACCTTTCATTTCTGTCCACTTATTATTTTATTTGTAAAATGTTCTTCCATGAAGAAATTAAATAACTGGAAAAATAACACTTGCTTTATTTTTAATTTTTAAATGATGCCTTTATTAATTAGATAGGGTCTCACTGTATTGTCCTTTCTGGCCTGGAACTCACAGAGATCTACCTGCCCATGCCTCCCAAGTACTGAGATGAAAGGCAAATCAATTAAGCTGGTTAAACCCCGCAGGAGGAGGAAGGAAGTTTGTGTAAGAGATGGGGTGATGGAGATTCAAACACTTGCTTTAATATATTTCCAAGAGCAAAAGAAAACAAGGAAGTTACTTTCAATGTTATTAACCCAAGTGTGTGTGTGTGCGTGTGTTCATGCATGTGTGTGTGTGCGCACGCGCGCATGTGCTTGTGAAAGATAGAAAGATAGAATTTTCACAGGATCCCACTACTAGCCACAGAATTACTGGCTTCTGATGACTTCTGGAAGGAAAATTAGCCTCTCCTAGGAATGAGTACCCTTCTGGGTTGTCTAATGCAAAGTGGTCAACCCTGAAGCAGTACTTATCTTTGTGTGCTGATTTTGTATCCTGCTACCTTACTGAATTCACCTTTCAGCTTAAACAGTCTTTTGGCTTTTCTTTCCTTTTCTTTTCTTTTCTTTTCTTTTCTTTTCGTTTTATTTATTTATTTATTTATTTTTACTTAAAAATTTCCACCTCCCCTCCTCCCATTTCCCTCCCCCTCCCCCACCTCCCGCTCCCCATCCCCTTTCCCCTCCCTCTCCAGTCCAAAGAGCAGTCAGGGTTCCCTGCCCTTTGGGAAGTCCAAGGTCCTCCACCCTCCATCCATGTCTAGGAAGGTGAGCATCCAAACAGACTTGGCTCCCACAAAGCCAGTACATGCAGTAGAATCAAAACCCAGTGCCATTGTCCTTGGCTTTTCAGTCAACCCTCCTTGTCTGACATGTTCAGAGAGTCTGGTTTGATCATATGCTCCATAAGTCCCAGTCCAACTTGCTTTTCTAAGTAGTGAATAATGAATCTGTCAATGGGAATAAATTAGATTTCTTCTTTTCTATCTTTATGTCATTATTTCTTTCTCTTTAATTAATCTTGCTAAGGTTTCTAAATCTTGCTAAAGTATATTAAATATGAGCAGTGTGAGTTCCCATTCTTCTCTTATCCCTTACTGTAAACACTAACGATTTTTTCCACTTAGTATGAGAGTGACTCTAGGTTTGTCATAGAAAGCTGTTATCGTGATTACATATTATCTTTCTATCTCGTAATTTCTCAAGACTTTCAACATGAAGCAGTATTGAATTCTATGAGTTTCTTTCTCTGCACTTAGTAAGATGGTCACACGATACTTTAACTTTTATTATGTTTATGTAATGTATTGCAATTTTATACTTTCACTTTTTAAACTCTGCACATTGTGGATAAAAAATCAACTTAATAATACTATAAAAACCTTCTTATGTTTCATTTAATTCGTTTCTTAATACTTTGTTAAAAATATTGTTATAACTAATTTTGTCAGAGATAGTTGTTTATAATTCTCTTTTTAAAATTGTATTAAGTGCCTGTACTAACCTTTGATTGCTCATTTATTGAGATACATACATAAATACACACATTGCTTTATCATTGTAACATATAACCAACCTTATGTCTGTAGCAAGAATGCATGTCAGGTTAAGTTAAGGTCTTGTCTGGCCTGGCATTCCTTCTAATATGCTTGATCTTAAGCTACTATCAGTAATATATGATTACTAAAAATCAAACAAAATAGAAATCTCAATGAAAACAAGGAAGTTACTTTCAATGTTATTAACCCAAGTGTGTGTGTGTGTGTGCATGTGTTCATGCATGTGTGTGTGTGCGCACGCGCACGCATGTGCTTGTGAAAGATAGAAAGATAGAATTTTCACAGGATCCCACTACTAGCCACAGAAAGTGAGGAAAAGAGACCTTTGACTTTCAAGAACTTTATATTAGACAAAACAACCTAAAACCAAAACAAAACATAGACACCACATTTTCTCCTATTTCAGATACTAACCTTGTTTGTGCAACCAGAAACTCATTAATGAGAAACACCAAGAGCTGCATGGAATACAATATCTTCGGAGAATAATGACCTCCGTGCAGACATTCTTCCATGAAACTAAAGCAATGATGTTTAAATGCAGAGACTGTGATCTATACATTTTAACAAATAAGTCTTATCACCAATGCTTTCTCACTCTTGGTCATTCACATTATCATTACATTTGGTAGAAAAAAGAATGATCAATTCAAGTTGATTTTGTCTATGGCTAAGAAGAACTATATATAAACTCAGCTTCATACTATAGACTGGCTCTTTTAAAAAGAATTGCTTAGCTTTTAATAAGGGTCATATAGAATATTCCAGAACTTGTTTCTAGTAGAGGCCGTCATTGCCCAGATCTCATGTGTCTACACATAGAGTATTGTATTATACTGATGTGTAAAAAGTCATGCCTTCCAGTTTACACAGTTTAATCCCAGCCCGTCTCTCCTACATTTGTAAAACATCATGTTTTGAATGAAAATAAAATTGTTACTGTGTTAATCACCTATTGCTTAAGAGACGAATGTAATCCACAAGAGAAACCAGCTAACTGGACATAACTGAAGAGAGTATTTAAAAATCACTGAGAAGTGAGCGTTAAATATTTCAGTCAAATTAAAGTAACTAATTACTTTAAAACAGTATAATTAGCTACTGATAATAATAGAGGAATAAAACTTTACATATTCAGATACACAGGTCTTACCTATCCAGCATTTTTCTAAAGCAAAGAATTTATGACAAATAAAATATAAGAAAAGGGAAGAAATTGGACGAAAAGTGCAGATATTACTAAACAGAACATGCAGAAACACTCAATACTTCTCTCTCAATATAGTACAGAGCTCTTGAAGGAATGATATGGAAAAAGGAACCGCTTTCCAGAAGACAGGATTTCTCTCAATGATGAGGATGTGTGACTGCTGGGCTTTGCCTGTAGTTTGTAACTTTCATTAATAAACCAAGTCCACCAATTCATGAAGTACCGGGAAAGGCTCTAAGGGGAAGAGCTCTATTAGTGTTCTGCAATTACATCTAAAAGACAGTGTAGCATGGCCTCCTGGGTAAAAATTTAAGAGCAATTACAGCTAATTAAAGAGACAGGGCTGTCAGCACCTGAACAACGTGAGAAAAGAGTTGATGCCTTGGCTTTTGATCTGGAGTCATAGCAAAGCTAAAGCTGAATACTGTTGGCTTCTCAGAAGTATTTCTGAGTGTGTGGGGGTGAAGGGCCGGTCAACATAGATACGGTTCAGCTTTGGAATAATAGTGAAAGCTTTCTTAGTTACTTTCACAATCTCTGAAAATAGCAACAAGCCTCTGCCAAAGCTAATATAGACAGAATTCCCATGGAAACCCTAAAGGCTATAAGGGGCAGGGAGTAAATTTTTTTTTCTTTTGCCAGTTTTTGGTCCAGTAACTACTGCCCAATCTTTCTAATGTAGAAACTGATAAAGCAACCCCTAAATCCTGGCTCATGCTGTCTGCTTATCAGCAGTCCATGAGCACATCAGATGCTCTGCTAGGAAGCACTAGGGGAAGAGAAGCCTGTGGCACCTTTCTTCACATCGCGTGCTAGGGCTGTTGGTTGACTTTAGTTTGCAGCTAGAGTTTTGCTGTCTTTATTACCAGCCCTCTATATTGTCTCTTACATACATGACCGTTCTTTGCAGTTCTCAATTTGAGGACAGTCCCTCTTTTGGATGCCTTTCTAGAGAATTAAAGTGTGTTAAGATTCAGCTGGAATTTAGCTGGTTTTGTACATTATCATTTTCATTGTCTTAATGTACAGGTAAAAATTCCAAAACCCTTAAGGGCTAACATAATGCATTTCTTATGTGAAGATTTTTGTACTTTGGGGGTTTTATAATTATGATTTTGCAAAGAAAGAAGAACTTTAGGATTATTTTAACTTTGCAAATGAAAAATAGAGTAAAATTGAAAATTATTTCATAAATAGTTTATAGTACAAAATTAAGCTGATTTAATGATTAATGATTTTTAAAAGTAAAGCATCAGTTCTTCCATTTTTCCCCATTTATATTCTTACTAGTAGTATGTGTTTTCTTAGCTACATTATAAATAATATTTGGCATATCAACATTTTTAATAAGCTTCAAAGCCTTCCATATGGATCAGATCTAATTATCATAAACAGCAAATTTGAAAAGCTGTAAAGTCATATTTTTGTAATTCTAATAATCAGAGTATAATAAGTTTTCTTCACTTGTTATCTCATTTCCTCATGTAGTTAATGTTATTTTACTCATATCTCCAAAAGATAGTCTTTAGCATAACTATAACATGAGTTTTTCATTTTCTAGTATTTGAATCTTTAAATAAAATTGAGTTGAAAAGCCCTAATATATAACTACTTGGATAATATGCCACCAGGCTATATATTAGATGTTCTCATTTCTTACTGTCTGTACCGATGCCTACAAACAAGCTTGTGGCAAGAAAAAAACATGTATGTCCCTCATGGATCTAATCTACATGAGAAGTAGAAAAACACAAGATCTCCTGGTAAATTGGAAGTGTGGGGATCATAGGATGGGGGTAGAAGGGGATGGGGAAGGAAGGGAGGGGAGCAGAGAAAAATATATAGCTCAATTAAAAGAATAATAAAAAGGAGTTTTAAAAAAGCAGTACTGTGAAGAATCAACTACAGAGCCCATGTCTTCGCAACACTTAGCGTCAGGAGAAGTGACAACCAGGGCTTGCCCTCCCATCCATTTCCCCAGCTGTTACACGTAGGCTCATCACACAAAGGATTGCCAAGAACTTTGCTAGGTTCTAATGGTCAGAATAAAAACTGATCATGACTTGTTGTTCACTTTAGAATCCATGTGGAGCAAGGTGCCCAGTTGCTCTTCTGTCACTCTAAGTCATGGTTAGACATAAATGAGGCCACCTGGCATAGATATTGTCCAGCCTGAGACCCATGTCATGAGAGGGAACTCACCCCTGACGCATCCTGGAACATCAGAACCCAGAGGCTGGATGGCCCAGAGACCTAGGATAGAACCAAACATGATGGGAAAAAGCAAAATATGTCAGTGGAATGATATCTGCTATACTTATAAACTAGTCCAATAGCTATCAGAGAGGCTTCATCCAGCAACTGGTGGAAACAGATGCAGAGATCCACAGCCAAATATTAGGAGACACTCAGGGAATCCTCCTGAAGAGAGGGAGGAAGGATTGTAGGAGCCAGAGGGGTCAAGAACATCATAAGAAAACCCACAGAATCAACTAATTTGAGCTCATTGGAGCTCACAGAGTCTCCACCAACAACCAGGGAGACAACACAGGACTGACCTAGGTCCTCTGCATATATGTGACAGTTGTGTGGCTTGGTCTTCTCTTAGGACTCCTCAGAGTGGGAGCAGGGGCTGACTCTAACTCTTCTGCTGGATTTCTGTACTCCACTCCTCATACTGGGTTGCCTTGCCCAGCCTTAATACGAGAAGAGGTGCTTAGTCTTACTGTGACTTGGTATGCCATGTTTTGTTGATATCCATGGAAGACCTGCATTTTTCTGAAAAGAGATGGAAGAAGAGTGTAAGAAGGGGGTAACAGATGGGAGGTGAGGGAAGGGGCTGGGAGGTGAGGAAGGAGGGGAAACTATGATCGAGACATAAAATAAATAATGTTTTTAAGTGAGAAAAGAAAGAGAAGAAAACGTATTTCCATAGTGTATTTACAAACTTCCAGGGCAATGGCTCTAAAAGTTTGTTTGTTTGTTTGTTTGTTTGTTTCTCAACGAGACAGATGGAGACAAGTTATGGGTTCCCTGTGGGGCTGACCTGTGTAGCTGCTTTAGTGGTATAGTCAAGAAATACATTCTTTGCTTGTTCATTCTGTTAAATCTAAAAGTATTGGTACTGGGCCTGTGGAGATAGCTCAGTGGGTCAAACAATTTCTGTGAAAGTGTGAGCTCTAATCATCATTTCACATGAAAGCCAGCATGATTGTTCACGTTTGTAATTTCAGTGCTTGACACCAAGATGGGTGGCAGAAGCAAGAAAAATCTCTGGGAGCACACAAACCAGTTAGTCTGTCTCAGGCATCATTGAGGAACAGAAACGAAGAAGGCCAAAGGTCAGGACTGACATCCAAGGTTCTTCTCTTACTTTCCCATGAGCTCTGTTGTATGTAGCACCCACATTGAAACATGTCACACATCATGTATTCAATACACACACACACACACACACACACACACGGATTTTTATTTTGTTCTGTTTTTATAAGAAAGCAGAGGAGATGAGGGACGGGGGAGAGAGGGAATAAGGGAGGAAGTGAGGGAATAAGGACCATTTTAAAATCAGCAGATCTTACATGTAGGTAGATCCAAGTTTGAAACCCCTTTTGTTCACAGACTGTCCAGGAGACCCAGAAATTTTGTTGAAGGTCTGATTTATTACTGGGGAGATAGGTCTGTTGATAAAGCTCTTGTTGGGCATGGGGACCTTAGTTCGTTCTCTGGAACCCTTGTCCAAAGTCCAGCTGTGGTGATGCTTGGTTGTAATCCTAGCACTAGGGAGGCAGAGACAGGTGGATAGCTGACACTCAGGTTGGTCAGCATAAGCTACATGTGGGCTTTACACTAGAGAGAGAACTTGTCTTGTAAAACCACGTGAAAAGCAGCTGAGTAATGGCACTAAGATTGTCTTCTGGCCTCCATATATAGGCTAACACACATGCCCACACCTACATAATCTTTTAATTTGTTTCCTCTGGACTTCTTTGTTTATTTGTTTTCAAGGCCAAGTCTTACTAAGGATGCAAGTCTCTTGTCTAACTTGCAGTTTTTCTCACTTGGTCTTCAGAGGGTCTGGATTGCAAATTTATACCATCATCCTCCCTTGTTTTGATGAAAAGTAGTGCAATTCTAAATATATTATCAAACTGTTTGTCATTTCATTGATACTTCAGTATTTACCATGGTCAAACAAGGCTTGACAATGCAGCAGTTTGAGAAGATCAGGACCCGTGGCTGGAGAAATGGCTCTACAGTTAATAAACCCTGCTGCATTTGCAGAGGACCCAGTTCAGTTCCCAGACCCACATGTTGCCCACATATGACTCTACCTCCACTTTTACAGGCTTCGGCACCTTCTTGTGTCATTATAACCATTAGGCATGTGGAACACATTCATGCATGCAGGTAAAACACACATATGCACAAAATAAAAATAAAATATAAATAGTCAAAAACTGGAAAAATAAATATCAGGACCAAAAGATTGTACAGGATAGCCAAACTGGTATTTCTGGGTAGTGTTTCCTTAAGTATTAGAATAAATACACACAACTTTCCAAATGAGGAACAGATGATCCTAAGGCAGGATTAAATGAGTAAAGCTTTATGGCATTTGCTACTGTTTAAATAACTAGAATTCACTGCTACGTCTTACCAATTATTTAACTAAATCACATTTACACATTTTGGTTAAATTTCCTTTTTATATCATGTGCTAAATTGGTTTATCATTGTCCTCTGAATCTCATCGAAATGTTTAGTCTCCTGTTCCCAAGATAGATTCAAAATTGAGCAACACTGGACCACTTTAGTAGCTCAGGGAAAACACACAGAGAAGCCTACACAATTGAATTGTTAAATTATTATCCCAGAAAGCAGTCTGTTTTCATAAACCATAATGAAAATCTGTTCCAGAAGTGGTAGAATTTCAGCCATGTGTATTGAGGTATGCCTATGATCACAGCACTTGTGCGGGGGAGGAAGGAGATCAGGAGTCAGCATCACTCAGCTTGAGGCTAACGTGGGGTGTTTGAGGAACCATTTATAAAAACAAATTAAGAGGGAAACATTATTTAACTCTGAGCTATGAAAAATGTAGTATTTCCCTTATTTTTTACAACCAAAGAAATCCATGTTCACATAAATATGCATCACATGTATTTTCCTGAGAAATTATCATGCCCCAGAAGCTGAGTGTGCTCTTCGAGAATGCATAGAGCAGTATCCACAGACCTAACATTAATTATTTGTTGAACAAGTCTGATAGCCGCAGAGGCCGTGTTGGCCTCAAGAGGATGAGTTATTATAAATACTATCTGTGGAGACATTTGAAAGAAACAAGAGTGGGAGGTAAAATTGTAGGTTCAAGAACCTATTTTTCTTTTTTCTCCCACACATACACTCATCTCTTCTCATATTCTTTTCCAAACCTTGCCCATCTCCATTTTCCTACTACGATTTTTTTAAACATGTGTGCACACAGACAGTTGCTGCTAGTGTGACAATGCTAGTCATACATTGACTTGTATCCTATCCAAATGCTTAGGATGCGAGCTGTTGCTTTAGACCTGGAAGGAGGCGAATGAAGGGTAGGCAGATGCTCACTTCAAGCCGGTGGCTCTGTTTTAAAGGGGAGCATCCGGTAATGTCTTTTCCCTATCCCACTGTCTCAGCTGTTCTATTAAAGGTGTAGTAAGTATGAAGAAGGGATGCCTATGAAGAGGAGCATGCATGGATGGATGCTATTAAAGTGCCATGTTTCCCAAGTTTTCCCTTAAGGTGTCATATGCTATTTTGGACAGAATATGCCTTGTGAAAGAAAAAAAAAATCTCTGGTTCTGGCTCTGATGTTTTCATGTCCTGTATCCTCTGGGAATACCACTTAATCTCTTTTCACTTTTGTTTCTGTCTCAGTAAACATACTAATGAAAACAAGTATTTTGAGCAAATCCAGAAGTCTCTTATAAAATAACTGTAAACCCTAATTGTGTGGATGGAAAGTCTTATATTTATTATTTTGATAATAACTACCTAAGAAAGAGGAAAGATATCTAAGCACGTCAGAAGAATGTTTGCATTTGTCAAGGTCATACTCAGGACTCTATGAAATGTCAGACAGTGCTTTTTAATCACGGATAAACGTTCTACTAGTTCAGTTGGACTACGCAGTACTGATTTCAAATGGACTCTCTTGGATTGACTAGGACAAAGATGAAAGTAGACAAGAAGGGAAAAGGAAAATCTCTGAAGTTTGGATCAGAATGTATTTTCAACTTATTGTTTAAATAAGTTGGATGTCTTGATTCATATAAGGTGAAATAACCATAAACATTTTACACAACACGTACACACAGTTTCCAGTAGTGCCAGCTGACATAAAAAGTACCATGTAGAAGTATTATTTTTAAAAGGGAGAGCAGAAAGCCATGATCTTATATAAAATACGTTTAAAATGTAACTGAGATTGTATTTCAGTGAGTGAAGACTGGTGCATAAAATGATAAATAATTAGATATGTTAGATCAAGATAAGTATGATGCAGGGACATAAAATAGCCATTTGTCTAAATGATCAATTGGGTGCTAGACTGTAAAGTCCCTTGATATTTAAGTTTCCGTCTCAGTCTGCAGGAACAAGCTGTTCTGTGAAGATGCAGTAAGAATAGAGCATGCAGAGGGACCAAACAAAACACCCTGCCCCAACAAAATCAGAACCACGTGTAAGAGTGCCCATGGCATTCAGAAAGTTCAGCAGTAGTGTACTGAGAGGGAAGGATAAGTGAACAAACTGCCAGAAGCCTACTATTGAGCACACGCCTTGTCAGAAGCATCATTCCATATCACATTTAAGATTTGGATTTATATTACAAGGCTAGTGAGTGGCCCCTGTGAAGTTTTACAAAAGCAAATGAGTTCTGTTCGCAGATGTGAAACATTTCTGCTCCCTGAAACCATTCTGACTGTAGGAGACAAGAGTGCAAATTCATCTGATTAGAGGATGATTGACTTGTTTAAGCCAGAGAGTACAGTGGATTGAAATAGGTTGGTAGTAATATAGGCATTTGTTCCTTCATTATTTAATTTGATATGTATTTACTAATTAGTTGCTATGTACCCAAACTAGTATTAGACATTCATCAGGAGCCAAGAATCAGAGTTCCCTCTGTAGCTTTGATTCAGAGGTGGGCATAGACAACCAAGAGGAGCAAAGAATGCTGAGGCTACTTTTGGTTAGACTGGTTAGGGATCATCTCTCATTAACGAATGGGCATTGTAGTTCTTTGGGGCCATAAGGGTTTGACCATTGGGACCCTAGGATGGAAATTAAGTGGCAAAGGCCAAGGTGTAAAGAACAGATAGAGGCTAGATTGCGACAATTCAAGTAGGTCACGTTGAGGAATTTGAATTATATTGTAATTATAATGGAAATCCATAAGGGCTTTGATTCATGGAATAACTTAGATCCAGTGTGTATTAAAAGTGATTAATGAAGAAAGACAGTGGCTGTGAGCTATACATAAAATGTAAGAAAAAGGAAGTCATTTGGAGATCCTCTGAGGAAGCAAAGCAAGAGATAGCGGTGTACCGGGCTACACTGTAAGCAGGGAAAATGGTAAGATCTGAGGAGGATGTGAAGGTAGAGCTTCTGTGCTTCCTGAGCACACTGGATATGAGTGTGGCAATATGGAGATAAAGTAATTCCCAGGCTTTTATCCTGAAAAGTGGCGCACGCCTTTAATCCCAGCACTCGGGAGGCAGAGGCAGGCGGATCTCTGTGAGTTCGAGACCAGCCTGGTCTACAGACCTAGTTCCAGGACAGGCTCCAAAGCCACAGAGAAACCCTGTCTCGGAAAAAAAATAAATGCATAAGTGAAATGTCGTTTGCTGAAAGTAAGAGGGGGGAGTATAGTATGTAGCAAGGGAGAATTGAGCATCAAATATCAGTGTGAGGAGACACAAATTTTGCAATATCTGTGGCGTATTTATGAGGAATAGAGATATAGAATAGAAGAAACTCAAGTTTTTCATTCGGAATATTGCAACATACAGATAGGAATCAAGGTGTAAAATTTTCTGAAATCCCCTGAAGATGAAGTAAATAGAGAAAAGGAGAGGAAGAGAGTGAATTCCGAATTGTTTCTGAATGCAGAGAAAAAGAACAATAACCTGTGGATGTACCAGCAAAGTAAAACAAATATAAATATGTCAGTCCCTGAGTTGGAAATGAAGGAAGAGAGACTGTCAATGAATTTACCAAGAGGGAATTAGGTTCTGTTTTGGCTTGAATAGGAACATTTCAACATGCAGTAATTGTGACTTAGAGTCAATAGGGAATGACATAAGTGGTGGTAGTAGAATACGATAGCCATCACTGTATGCAAAAGAGTGTAGTTCAACCCTTGAATCATATCACATAAAGAGTTAGCTAAAGGTGAATCGTGACCTATATGTTAGAACAAAAACTAGAATGCTCAGGAAAAGTATAGATAAACAACAATGACTATAGACATGGCAAAACAAAAAGAGAAACTCAGGTATGATACTATATGCATAGGCAATGGAAACAAAAAAAATGAATTTTAAACAATTTTGTAAATATACTTTAAAAATCAAATACATCATTAAGAAATTTAAAATATATACCAGGGATGGAAAAAATACTTGAGAATTGTATAGCAGATAGTGGTTTAATGTCCAGAATATATAAAGACTTCTTACAACCAAAAGTTGAAGGAAAAAAAAAAACAATGTAAAAAGTGAGTAGCTAGATTCAGCAGAGCTTTCTCCAAAGGAGGACAGTGTGTACTCCCTCCATGGTGAATGGTACCAATCATCCTTCATTTTATGTGTAGGCATGGACCCGTTTTCATATGAGCAGAACTAAATGGACTAAACAATTTGACTAAGCAAACAAACAAATAAACAAGGAAGACATGAAATTGGCATGGAGATGTGATCAGGGTACTGAGAAAAGCTGGAGGAAGTGAGGAAGAGAAGAGTATGACCGAAACACATCATATATATATACCAGAATTTTCAAAGGACATGTAAAATAATCAGCAAATAAATAAATAACAGACTGACAAAGTGGGAGGTTAATAAACAGGCTAATAAATCAAAGTATCTTTCAGCAGTTCAAAATGGCTGCTACATTCCAACCAACATGATTGCCTTCTCCTCTTCTTCATAGCTGTAGTCTCTTGTCTCTAAGGGTCTCGTCATCCCCTGAGACATCCGTTGATAACATAGTGTTGCTTCAACTTCCATTTCTCTGATGCTTACTGATGAAGCAAAGATTTTGCTACTTGGCTGTTCTACCCACAAACGTATCTGAGATAATGGATATATTGTATTACCTGACTATGGTCATTTTGTTCACTGTAAATGCATAGAATAAAAATTAAAAATATGGGAAATCTGTTCATCTAGCTATATAACTCTGCTAACAGACTGATTAAATAATTATTGTGAGCTGAGAAGCAAAGTAGGGGTACATGAAGGATCCTCCATTCACATGGTAGGACCAATGGAAGGCATATTTAAGGACTCCAAGAATCTGTAAACTATTGCATGTAAAAATATGTTTGTTAATTTTCCTAGGAAGGTATCTTACCATTTCAACAAATTCTTAAGTGATTCATAACATCAGTAAACTTATGATCATTTGCCTTAAAATAAGAACTAGTTTTGTGTATATTATGAAGATTTTGAGTAGTTCAGTCAAGATCTTTATTCTTGAGTTTGTAAGATAGATTGTAGTGCATAATTTAGCCATAAATTAGGATGTCGTGTGTTATATTATCTTCCATACACTTGTAGTTTTAATATTTTCTTTCTTTGAGACTAGTCACTACAGCTAATATATTGATCTAGAAGATAATACACTAATTACAGTGAAGGCCTAAACTTACAATCTTCCATTGAAATAGATGGTAAAAGCTTTCGAAAAAATATATATATAGTAATGAGGAAGGAATTACTTGCCAAATTTGGTAATTAGCAAATTTGAGATAAAGTACACCAGCTTGTAACATTTCTATATACTTAGTTGTCAATTGTCACTCAATTTTTCTTACATTAAACAGATAAATTTTTTTATTCTGATAAAATAAATGCCTTCACAACAGTAAAACTTGCTTCTGTGAAGACACAGATGTTTCTTTTGGTTATTGTAACATGTGGTTAGTTAAATAAAATGGAATTCTCACTTGCTTCCCTGCAGAATTGCTAGAATCTCATGTGCTAATGTAGGAAAAGTGCTATGCCTGGAACATGTTGTCCAACGTGAATTCCAAATCCTATTAAACATCAGTGAGCTTGTGGAAGAGGTCTATGCAATGTCAGCGTGCTATTTTTCTGCTTTTTTTTTTAGTAACAGGCTTCTTTATTGTTATCATTATCATCATCATCATCATCATCATTTAATTGAAATTGTACATACCAACCCCTTTACACTCCCTTCCTTCCTCTGGCTCCCTCCACCTTCCCCCAGTCCCCACCCCACATCCACTCCTCAGAGAAGGTAAAGATTCCATCAGGTGTTACTCATTTGGTCAGAAGGCTTATTGCTTTTAGGAGGGCCTCCCTGGAGCCTCTAGGTACAAACAGTGTAACCTGAATTGAAAACACTGAGAAATGTGCAAGGAGAGATTTTTCCTTTGGGAGATTTTTGACCTCCCAAAGAACTTGTCAGATCTGAATCAAAATGGCTATCATGAATTTACCATTGGAAATTTTAAGACTGAATTAAATTGCCAACGATGTCTGACATGTCAATATCATAGATCATCCAAATTGATTTGGTAATGTTGCACTTAATTAAATGCTATATTAGGTATATTATCACTGAAAATATATTAACCTGTGAACATATAAACAAACTTGTTTACAAAGTGTGCACAAGTTTAAAGGATTTTGAATTTTAGTCTCACCTAGTTTGTAGCATCTTCTTATAGCAGAAAAGTATAGACTTTTTATCTTTTACCTTTTACCTTTTAATTTATTTAATATATATGGGTGTTTTGTGTGCATATATGTGTATGCATCATGTGTGTGCCTGGGACCTGAGGGAGACAGAAGAGGAGGTTAAATCCTTTGAAACTAGAATTACCAACAGTTGTGAGCCATTATGTGGGTGCTGGGAATTGAACCCAGGTTCTCTGGATAAGAAGCCAAAGCTCTTTAACAATTAAGTCATCTCTCCAGCCCCTGAAAGTATGAAGGTTTAAAAATGGCAATCCATTTTTCTACTTACCTAGCAAGACATTGTCACAATCTATATCAAAATTTCTAAAGGGTATATAAAAATGAAATTGGAGAAACATAGTCAATGTCTCCTGGTGCATCAACTTTAAGACCTACAATAGATTCCCAGTAATGTTCTTAAACTTGACAGTGGATTCATGTGTATTTAGTTTGTGAAAATTATTTGATTGCACATGTAACAGTTTCCTATGAATATTTTACTCTGCTGATGTTTGCTGTACAGATGCTTAAGTGAATCGAAGATAATTAATAAGTAAACAACATTCTATCCATGTTTCACATTAATTTTCTCCACTTCCTGTATATTTGTTCTTTCAGATTTAATCAATAAATCCATGTTGATGTAAATAAACTGTTGTGCATGAGCAACCTTGATATGACTATTTACATCTCTGTGTCCTCCCCAAACTCATAGCCCTACTTTAGTCATGAGATACATAATACACGCAAACACACACACAACACACACACACACAGAGTAACACACACACGCACACACACACACACACTCACGCATGCACGCGCACACACAGAATCCACAAGATAGTTTACCATGAAAGAATATCAAAAGCAAAGAAAACCTTAGAACTGGAGAACAAGAATCGTCTTATAAGCATCACCTAAATGTGATCTGGTATCAATAATGGCATCCTGGAGGCAGGATGCTAAATTTAAAAATCTGAATAAAGCATTATGTCAGCAGTCATGTATAAATAGTGGTTCATTAAGTCACATGCACCATGTAAAATCTTAAAAATAGGAGAAGCTTGGGACAAGGTTAATACGGAACTCTTTGTGACAACTTTGCAACCTTTTGCATAATGCAAAATTGCTCTGAAAGCAACAATAAAGATAACACTTGTAGTAAGTACCTAGTTCTACTTGCCTGAGAAGTTTGACCTGTGATTTTAAGTAACTGGCAGTGAGAAAATATAAAGATTGGGCACAGTGAATGGGTTTCACGACCCAATTTCCCCTTGTAACGCTGGATTTATTGTTTGCCTTCTCAGCAACTCTGAATGTATTTTGGTGATTAAACTATAAATGTGAATTGCCTGTTTACTCCAGCATATTAAGATGGCAGCTGTGTGAGTTATTAGTTACTCAAAGATATTTTAAGTTAAACTTTTTATATGTCACACTTCATGCGAAGAGCTGAGTGATGAAATGAGGAATGTTTTGTTGGTAATTACAGTCTATTAAAAATTAATTTACACTCCATTACACACTTTCAACAAATATAATAGAAACCTCATGGAATGTTGGAACCAAAAAGGGACATTTAAGAGATTAGTTCAGCTCCTTAACTTTCTATGAGACGTCTGAGCGCCAGGAAATTTGGGACTTGCCCAAGGTCATAATAAATGTGTGGGATTAGGCTGAACAAGCATTTATGATGCTTCAGGAACTGGGATGGGTTGCTAGCCACATACCAGTGAGTAAAACTTCATCCTTTAACAAAGAGAGACAGAAGCAGGAAGAAGAAAAGGATGGATGAAGGCAGTGCAGCCAGAAAATTGAGTACAGGGTGTCATGGGAATTAAGGCCATGTGATCTGCCTTAGGCATCACCTGATTCTGTGGAAAAGGGAAAGAACTTTAACACTTGAAGAAGCAGGGCACAGATAATTATTCCAAGCAAAGCTGATCACACAGGTCAAAGGTGGAAGAGGTAAAGTACTAATGTATTCTCTGGGAAGGGCCCTGCTCTGGGCTCTTATTGTAGAAGGGTGTGAGTAGGGAGAAGGGACATATTAACCTGAAAAAATGGTGTATCTCCTGGGAGGGTTGGCTGCATGCTGTTTAGCATCCTGAATTTTCATCTGTTAATTTTGGAAGCTGAACCAGTGAAATCAGTGTAGTACTCAAGAGGTAGGTGGTTAGGTAGTAGGTAAGAAGAATGCTGGCAAACATGGAGGAGAGGAAATTCATTCAGGAAGTATGTAAGAAAATGATAATTAATTAGATGATCAGTAAGTGGGGTAGGTAGGTAGGTGAATGCGCTGGGCAAAGAGTCTAAGAGTTCCATGGAATTCCAGATATCTAGGCATGCACATTAGCCCTGGGCTCCATTCACCTCTTTTCCAATCTCCACCCCAGGCTATGGCTCTGACTACCAGCAACTTAACAGTGTTTGACACGAAATTAGAGAAAACAATCAAGATATTCCTTATGGTTATCCTATCTTATGCTGTGACTAAAAGTACCTTCTGGTCCTATACACCTATTACCAAGAAAGATCATTGGCATGATTGGGAGTTGCTTACTGTGCTCCTTTCCCTGTGGCTAAACTCTGGAGAACTCACTCTAAATTTTGAATATATCCTTTAAGGTGCACCAGTTTGAACCTATGCCCAACACCTGTGTTAGGCTCTGACCCCTGAAAGACTGTGTTGCCTGTGGAAGAAGGGATATTAGTGACCATGGTCTTAAAGCTCATCACACACACGAATAAGCACCAGTCAGCTTGATTGCGGTCACCATTTGTACAGTGTCCTCATATACCAGTATCACACTGCCCATTACACATGCATATAACTTACCTTTGTTTATTGTACCTCTGCAAAACTGATTGACTTCTGCAAAAGCAAAGGTCGACACAACCTTTGAAAAGCTACCGGAAAATCTTAGAGAGGGGAGTCTTACCTCAAAAGAGACGTTTAGAAAATTTTTAGATAACAAGATCTGGGTGATCAAGAAAGAGCATAGAGAGGAGGAGGCATTAAAATATCTACGAAATCTGACAATAGAGAAGCCACGGGGGACTTTCGTGAGAACTGTTTTAGCAGGAATTGTCCTCGGTCGCACTGAAGTGGCCTGAGGTATGTACAGGTGATGAAGCAGAAACTGCTTTTCTGGGTGGTCCTTTGAAGGCTTGGCAGAAATTTGAAGGAGGAGAGAAGCAAGAAAATATCTAGAGGCCGAGCAAAAGGAGACTAATTTGTTATCTGATTCAGATGGGCTGTTTAGCACATTTGGTAACTATGGGGAAAGATGCTGGCTGGGAAGCAGGTGTTGATGGCAGAGCGCAAGGGGCAGTATTCTGGGGAAAGATGCAAAGGCAACCAAGGGGAGAGGTGTGTGCAAGCTGGGCTGGCATCCGACAGGTGAAGAAAGAGCTGCAGCCCACATGGGTGATTATGAAAGCAAGTTTTGTGGCAGTTTACTTAAACGTGGACACAGACAGACGGAGATACAGACAGTCTGCCTTTTATGCGGAGTAGTGGAGCACTGAGGTGTTGAAAAAAATCTTGATGCCTTTGATTGAGAGTAGTTTACTTATTCGTTTTTTATTTTAGTAGCAAGAAAGGTAATCTGCCAAGAAGGAGATGAATTGCATCCCTAGTTGTAGTGTCTAGATAAAGATGAAGGGAAGCAGGGAAGAAGGGAATTAGGAAGACAAAATACAAAGAGATCAGTTGAGTGGGTGACTTAATTTGAGGGGGTAATGTTCTCAGGCTTGAATGATTTTTTTTCCCAGTTGTTCCTTGCTACTCAAAATTTTAGAAGCATTTATTGGGTATAAACTACAAACATCACCTCAATCCCAATAGGCTGCAAATTGTGTTACTTCCATTTCTGGTTTAAGTAGTTTCTCCAAGGTCTCATTACTAACTAAAAGGCAGAGCACGGGTCTGACCAATCTCAAAATGTATGTTGTTAAATGCAGTGATTTTTGTCCCCCAAGGAATTTGAGTACTAAAAATTACTAATCAATTTTCCCTACCTTTGTGGAATTTCTACTACAACCATGGCAGAAATAGCAGTGAGGAACCAGTGTGCTCAGAAAGCAGAACAATGGATTCGTCAATGGTACTAAGGTTTCCGGGACTCCTTCCCACTGGGAGGAGAGCTAGGCACTGACTACCACTGAGTTGGTATCTTCAGATAAGGAGGAGCCAGACAGAACTGTATATGCAAGGGCCAAGAGACATGAGAAGGAAAGCATTTGGATCAGTGCATCTAAGGCATAGTGACAGGGGGAAGGAACTGGCAGATGGCGGGATCAGAAAAGAAGAGGCGTTCTATCTACTGAGAACTTACTTTATCTAATAATCAACTGAAGTGTACATTCTCAAAGGAGAGAATGACATCAGAATTGAGTTTTTGAAATATGACCCTGTCAATAATTAGCAGGATGGATTTCAGATCAAGGAACCTAATAATTATACTTTGTCACTCTTAGTCTGGCACCATACAAGTGGTGTTTGCAGATGCAGCAAATTAATCACAGAAATGCTATGAAGGAAGTATAATTTTGATAAATAACCTTGGGCTTTGAACATTAACTTTCACCTTGTGGGACACAAGATGTCTATTTCATTTGTCACTGTATGTGCCAGACTAGCTGGCCCATATTTCAGGGGTTCTCCTGTCTCCTCCTAACATCTTACTATAGGGATGCTAAGGGTAACATGCATTTGTTATTGTTTCTATGGTTTCTGTGGATTCAAACTCTGCTCCCCACACTTTCACAGCCAGTATTTTACCAACTGATAATCTCCCCAGACCTATTCTGTTGTTGTAAAATGTCAGCTTTGTAAAGATTTATATCAGCAACCTAGTAAATATATAAACTCTAGCCAGTTTCCAGTTAAGAGTAAATTCACATTTATTTGTAATTACTTTCAAAGAAGTACATAACATTCGAGAGAAAGGTGATTCACTGTTGATGATTTTTCAAGTCTATGTTTCTATTCTTATTCTTTTCCACTCTCCTTTGCCTGGACATAAATCTCATTTGGATTCCCCTGGGGAAATCTTGCTTTCCCTTGCTTACTGATATTGTTATCCACACTTTCAGTCTTTTAAGTAATTTTTTTTGTGTGCTGTAATCTTTAATTCCCAGCCTGGAAATAGCAATACTCTAAGACTTGCTTTATAACCAGATAATTTCTATACTTGAAAAAAGCATGAAAAAGTTCTCAAGCCTACATAAGACTTGTCATGTGTACCAACCCTGGGATTGGCAGAGTTTCTCAAGACTGGAAATGTCAGATTTTTTTTTTGTAAAGGATATTACTAAGCCAGGCAAGCAATCCAGCCTGAAGAATCTTCCTATCTTCTTTGAAGCCCTGAATTTTAACAAATATAGAACTGTAGAATTTCAGAACTACCCAAGGTCAATTAATAAAAAATAACAGAGGTTAATATCATTTTACTATCAAGACAAACAGTTACATGGACTCAACTTTAAGTCTACTCCCCTTGTCCCTTTGCTTTAAGCCATCTTCTTGATGATGTAACACATATGTACCTTCTGCTCATGTGTTCCTGGAAGTCATTCTCTTTCTTGTTTATTTTTCACAGAGCGGAGTTGTAGAGAATTAGATTTGAGATTTCCTGGGGCTGCCCATCCATTCACACTCATCAGATGTAGAGACATCTCCACACAGGTGTGTGAACAGACATACACATGCCACAAGGGCTGTCAGGTTCCTCCAGAGAGTAAACGTGGGCCTAATGAACTAAAAACTTCTGCGACTTGCCAGTTCCCATGGCAACTTCTCTAGCACCATAAAATGTCCTACATCCTATGCATCTCAACAGTGCATATGGGGGAAACGTTATCCTGTTCTCCACAAACCAAAACCTGTGGTGACAAAGCATGGTTCATTTTCTTTTGAAAATTCTCTCCTGTGAGGGCTTTGGTCTTGTAGGACAGACTAATAATGAGTGAGTCAGGGTATGGATTTTAGACTCACCAGTGAGGAGTTTCCAAATCGTGTTCCTTCTGAAATGACTCCATTACAGGAAGTCTTCTGTCATATTGTCAACCATTTAATTTTATTACAATCCCTGGATTTTGCCATTCCTTCATTTATTTACTGTTTCTATTTTTTAAAAATATTTATTTATTTATTATGTATACAATATTCTGTCTGTGTGTATGCCTGCAGGCCAGAAGAGGGCACCACACCTCATTACAGATGGTTGTGAGCCACTATGTGGTTGCTGGGAATTAAACTCAGGACCTTTGGAAGAGCAGGCAATGCTCTTAACCTCTGAGCCATCTCTCCAGCCCTAATGTTTCTATTTGAAAACTCATAGATACCCATGTGCTTTATATACTCCAGTAACTACAAAACCAGGAATTAGAACTGCTGTTATTTAGAAGGCAGTTTGGCTTAATTCAGTCTAAGTAACCAGGAGCCAAATGGAATAGGTGTTGAGATGAAGGAACAGCAGATAAAACACATGAGTGTTGAACTTGGTAGTTCTTTGTTACAGAAGAAGAAGGAGACCAGGAGGAATTAGGAGTAGCATTAGGCTAGTGTTGGAGAAGGGTCTGCCTTCAATTTACTCAAACTTTGTATAATGTTAATTATATGTATGTCTTCAGAGTTGACCATTTGGTATTGGATGACCAATTGGTGTGCTCTTCCCTGGGAAAGACTTTCTTTTGCCCTCAGCATTCCTTAGTTGCCTGTAGTTTTGTGTGTAGGTTAAAGCTTCAGGATCTTAAATTTGCTTTGCCATGTTTATTGTTGTTGTGCCTTTTTGCTCATGCTTAGTCAATCATGTCAGTAATTTGGTGAGACTTAATGGTATAGAGTCTGGCGTTCCTAGGAGATAAAAAATATTGTACAGACTGAGCAGGTTATACACACACACACACACACACACACACACACACACACATATATATATATAGAGAGAGAGAGATGTGTATTGATATAATTAAGATATAATTATATATAATATATAATTATGTTATGATATCAAAAATAAAAGAAATAGTCTTAAAACAGTATGCAGAGTCAAAGGATACAGTGTTAAAAGTGTTCCAGGTACTATGTAGTTACCAATGAGAGATTAAATGTCAAATCTCAATTGTGTGATATAGGTCTCCATAAACTAAGCTTTTCTAAAGCTTATCTATAAAATGATTAGTTGTGTTTACATTTTTAGAAGTGTGTGTGGGGTGTATATGTGGGTGTGGGTGTGTTAAATCTGAGGAGAGCAAGGTATAAGGGATCACTGATAAGGACTTGGAGGGAAGAAAGGGAAGTGAAGGAAATGCAATATTATTTTAATTTTTAAATAGTGACAGACAATGGGGGATGGTATGATGGCTCAGTAGGAGACAGTATCTTCTGTGTGAGCATAAGGACCCGAGTTTGAATCCTCTGCAGGCAACATAAAAGTGGATCATGACTATAAACACGTGTAATCCAAATGTTTGGGGATGGAGACACAGAAGACACCAGTATCCTCTTCTGGCTTCGACATGTGCATACATGAGTATACATACCCATGTACAACTCATACATGCACACAGAGAGGAAGAGAGAGACAGAGAGAGAGATACAGACAAGGAGAGAGAGACAGAAAGAGGGAGAGAGAAATGTATATACACTTTGTAAAAAACTAAAAATAAAACACATGACAAGTGAATAGCAGTCTTAGGAAAAACAAGTTGTGCATTTCCAAGCACCACTGTATGTAGTTCACAACATGCTACATGTTTTTAAAATCCTTTATGTCTGCTTCTGTGAATGCTGTGAAAATGAGACTGTAGTGTAGCAGTGCTATACAATGCGAGCGTCACATTAGGAAAACCTGATTTTGCCAAGTTAAAGTGTGCAAGACACATTCAAACAAATGCTCAGTCATCAGGCAAGGGGATGTGCCTTGGCCTAGTCTGTCCACATGTGTTCTTATGTGGCTTATTACAGAAAACAAGAGAGGCTAATTCCATCCCAAATATCCTAGGTATGTGTTTATTGCCAAATGAAGAAAGAGAAATGAAAGCAGAGGTTATCAGGGCATTGAAAGAAGAATGGAGAATTAGCTGTATCAACACTTCCCAGTGTCACCTGGTTACATTAACCATTCTGAATAAACAGCTCTGGGGGAAAATGGCATTCTCCTTTCATGAGCTCATCTGTCTCTGTGCTGTCCTCTGGGCATCTTTTTCAGCATCCTTCTGTTGACTTGGCTGTTGTAGACTGGAGGCTTCTTCTGTCTCTAGGGAAAACGCTTTTCTAGCTAAGGCCTGATGCTTTTCCTGAGATGAAGAGGTTTGTGTGGGTTTACCCAGAACACAATAGACTATGTGGCTCACAAAGAACTGAGGTGTGTCCTAGAGCGCCCAGGAGAGGAGCAAAGGCACAGGTAGCTGCTGCATCCCTCTCCTGCTGCCATAGCTCCTGTGTGAGTTCATTCTGCCTATCATCCTCCCCCGGTCTGGTGGAGGGTGTGGGCACACACTCAACAATGTGTTCTGATGGCTGTTCTTCCTTTAAAGTAGAACTCAGGCAGGGCATCAGAGAGAAGAAAGAGAAGTTCAACTTTTCCTGATCATTTTGAGTCAATGACTTGAAAAGGAAAAGGTAGCAGGAGAAAGACATTTGAACGAAAGATGCAAGCAAGGCCCAGTTATGAATTCTTTGCAGAAAGAAAAATTTTATCACAAAAAATGGTGACTGTTTTGGTTAAGGTTGCATTCACTGCAGATAGTAAAAAATTGGGCTAAGAGCAAAAACTCAGAATTTATTCTTACATATGAAGAAATATGGGGGAATTCAGCCCCGAACCATATCATCCAGGACTGCAGCTCTGCCTGGCCCATCAGTCATACTGTGATATCCTCATGTTTCTTTTTCTCTCTTTTTCTTCTCATGGTTTCAATATAGTGTCTCATCTTCCACCTCAAATTCTATCCCACTTATGAGACAATTAGACCAAGTAGTTTCCTTTTATGGGAAACTTCTCTTCTGGGAGCTTCTATGCATGTCCCAAGTGAGTCATATTGGAGCTCTTTAATGTGTTTCCCTCCTCTGATGTAGAGGCTGGCTCAAAAGAGAAAAGAAAGGTGCTAACAGAGTTCTGAATGCACTATAGTGGGTTCGATTTATCAAACAATCAAAAACAAAGAACAGCAAGCTAAATCATAAAATGAACAAGAACTGTATGATGAGCAAGCTCCATCAACCAATAAACATATATAAAATAATTTGTGAAAGCCAACAGGGTCAACTTTATATGATAGAATGGATTAGTAGACACTAAAGAAAGGGAAAGCAAACCGGATGGTCCAGAAAAGGCATCCAATAATGTATACCAAAGAATTGGAGGGTAAGAACAAGAATCCTTCCTGGTTCTTCTTCTGGTTGATTCAGTTCAAACTGAGTTACAAGAATGATTGTATTAGTTCAGGTTGCACTCCCAACACACAAAATGATTAGTTGTTGAATTGATAGAAATGTGTTTTACCCAATACTTGTGTTGAATTAGCATAATTCATCCCACAAAAATGTACAAATTAAAAAAATAATAAAGATCATGACTATCGAAAACATTGACTAATACCAAAACATTTTATGTTTTTCCCTGCTTCATTCTAGATTCTGTAAAACCATTATGCTCTTACATTAACAAATAACATAGTACATAAAACTATACACACATACACACACACACACACACATGCTCCGTAGAACAAAGAAAAAGTAAGAAACCCAACTGAGTGTTCCTGACACTATTACTGTGCTCCCTTGCCTGGGACAAAGGGTCCATATCTAAGATTTATGATGTCATGGAACTGAGGTAGTGTCTGAAAACCCTTCATGACCCTTGGCAAAGAATAGGAACATGGCAGAAATTAAGTTTTCTTATCTACTTGTCTTTGGCATCTTTAAGTTCAAGCATAAACATTACCCTTCCTAAAAATCCGTTTCTATCTCATGTCACCTCCACTGTTATAAAGGAGTTGCCCCTACTGTGTACATATATCACAGCTGGTGTGTGCCTTTACCAAAGTAATCACTACCTTGGAGGTTACCAAGAACCTAAGCCCTGCTTTAAGCCTGAATTTAGAGTAGTTCAAATTCTGCCTTTTACAGCAGTGTTGCCAAGAGAAATAGAATGTGAGTTCTATGGGTAATTTTTAGTTTTCTATTTTTAAATGTGGCAAGAAAGAATGGCTGGAGGGATGGCTCAGTTGGTGATGTGTTTTCCATAGAAGAATGAGGACCTGAGTTCAGAACTCTAGCATCCAGGTCAAAATAGCAAAAACCAGTGTAGTAGTTCATCTCTAGCCCCAATGCCAAGGAAGCAGAAGCATAAGGTTCCTTGGGGTTCCTTGGTCAACACCCCATCAAATTAGTGAGCTCCAGATTCATAGACAGACTCTGACTCAAAACATAGGCTAAAGTGGTTGAAGAAGATACCTGACATTAGTATCTAATCTCCACACTTGGAATCAGACATGCACATCACCCAGCTACACACACATACACACACAACACACAGGCACACTTCACACACATATATATATTCACATATACACTCAACACACTCACTACATCTGCACAAACACACATACTTACACACACACACAACAATACCTCCCCCAAACACACACAAACAAGAGACAAAAAGAGGGCAAGCATGATGGGTTCTACTTGTAATCCTTGTAACTAGGAGACTGAGCTAGGAGAGCTACGAATTCAAAGGCAGCCTGAACATAGTACATAATAGCAAAAACGGATATCAAAAAATCAAAATAAGATTAAAAAAACAGAGAAATGTATAAAATTATAAAGTCACCTTTAATAATATGTTTTAGTCCGCTATACCAAAATATGATCACTTTACATTATTATTACTGCATTTCACAATTTTTAGTAAGATTTCTTACATTTTCTTTATAATGAGTCTTTACATTTCATGCATTTTACACATCCAACACAACTCAAGTTCTCAATAGCTACATGTGTTGAATGCCCACCATCTTAGAAGGCTTGGAGACATGTTGATTATGCCTAATACATGTACAACAGGGAGAGTTCATGACATGAGGTTCTGACGGAAGCTGTTTTCCCTGGGGAGAGACAGTAGTTTTCCTGGTAAGTTCTCCAGTAGTGGGAAAGTTTTAGTCTTGTTGATTTCATCATTGCCCAGACTGTAGAACATAGCCACGTGAATCAAGAAACACTTGGTTCTTTCAAAGACTGTTGGGGCTGGAGAGATGGCTAGTGGTTAATCATACTGGCTACTATTGCAAAGTTGCCAGAAACCACATAGCAGCCTACCTACCATCCCCTGTAACTCCAGTTCCAGGAGGATCCAGTGACTTCTCTGACGTGCATGGGCACCAGGCACACACATGGTGTAAAGACATGCACACAGGCAAAGTAGTCATACATATAAAATAAAAATAAATGAATCTTTTAAAAAAAATCCTACAACTGATTTACTCCAGTGTCCTGCTGGTGGAATTCTGAGAGACTGTGGGTAAAGATGCAAGTTCCATTCCATCTGTGTTGACTCACACCAAGAAGTTACTGTGTTGAAGGCATCTCTGTAGAGGGAGATGTGAATTCTTTCTACGCTATGTTAAGCTATGTCCCTCCTAGCTAAGTATTTTTTATAGAAATAAAAGCTGAGGTTGCTTGTTAACATTTCAAAATGTTGGGGAAAAAACAACCTAAGTTGAAGATAGATAAAAAGTGAACTAAATTAATTTTTCATTAGCCATAAAGACTTACTGTATTCATTCAAGTATGGCCTATAGATAATTTCGTACCACAATGGAAAAGTGGAGCCACGGTAACCCACACAATTTGTCCCTCTAAGTCCAAAGGGTTGACTTACCTGACTCTGAATTGTTTGCCAACCTCATGTTCCATGTGTCACTCACTTGAGCTTTAGAGAATTACAGTATCCACACTCCGCACTGAAGTAATTTAAAGTCTTTTCTGAGACATAAATATGGGTGTTAATAACAATAACAAGCAGGTTCTAATACTGTAACTAATCGACACTGGGAGACCAAAGTGAATAGTTTTATTTTTATAGGACTCACACACGAGGGCCTGACTGAGAGAAGACATTAACCCTAGTCTCCATCCTAGACCTGAGCCTGTCAGCACAGGGGCCAGGAGCCAGCGTGCCAAGGCACGTTCCTCTGAGTCACAGCTCAGTCCTGGTTATGTTTACCTCTGCGACTTGGTCTACCTATTCTTCCAAATTTAGCCAGTTGCTCTGCCAATTGACACATTCTTCCTCTGCACTCACTAGTTAATCCAACTTCTCAGCCTGGGGCCCGTTCTGTACAACTCCAACAGGATTTTTTTTTCTGAGTCATTGCTGCTTTTCATCTTTTCTCAAGGCTAATTTGATTTCCCTTTCTTTCTTCTTTGTTTTCCAGTTGCCTCCAAATATGTCCTGGTTGCTCCAGAGCCTCTGCTTTAGAAAACCTAATCTTTACTTTCCTTGGTTAACTTTGAGGCCCCCGCTTATCATGCACTAAGTCACTTGTTTGTTTAATTCACTAGAAACTGAATGAAGGTGGGCAAATGCCAAAGAAAAGGTAGGAAAAATATGAGGGGGTTTTGTGTGGCCTTCACCCCCTCCTTCCTCTGTCAAAGGAAGATTTTCACAAACCTAACTGTCCATAAACATTTGCAACTATAAATATTTTTATCTTATTTTTTAAATTATACAACTAAAAATATGAACAAAGATTACTTGGTAAACTATTTTATTTTTCTATACTTTTTTAAAAGTGCATATTTTTAAAAGAATTCTAGAAAATACAATTCTATAATAACTGATTATTTTTTCTATAATAGAAGCACCACGTAAACCTATTGATTTGGTGGATCCTATCT
The DNA here is from genome assembly GCA_025134845.1 of Neodon shergylaensis. Classification (NCBI taxonomy): domain Eukaryota; kingdom Metazoa; phylum Chordata; class Mammalia; order Rodentia; family Cricetidae; genus Neodon; species Neodon shergylaensis. The sequence goes on along the minus strand of JABTXL010021554.1, from coordinate 493,069 downwards.
TTTTGGGTAGAAAACAGTAATTTATTTTTTTTTCTCCAAAAGTCTTTTTAAAAGTTTTATGATAGAAAATTACTTAATGTTACCGTGGTTTTCAAAATCTATGTGTTTATAGAAAACATGATTCAGCTGGTTAAAATATTAGTGTATTCTGCTATTTGTTGGTTCTGGGAGAGTCACGGCTATCAGAACCTTTTGATCTTAGCTTCACATTAGAATTATATAAGGATAAAAGCATTACCTGTTTATGGTCTACTGGAAAGTACCAAGTGAATCTGAGTCTGGGAGCCGCTTGTTTATCTTGTCTTCTATGTTCAACATCTGTGGTAAATGAACCTAGTAGTTACAGGATTGATCCTATTCTCCTAAGATGAACTGGAACTGGGACCCAGGTTTGCAGTTTGCTACCCCTGTTCCAGTGTTCCAAGTTGAAACTGACTAGAAATTTTAGACAATATGGTCTTGAGGTGTACAAAACTTCTCTAAAGAAATATTGCTGAAATTAATTTAAATGTATGAGCATAATAAACTATCAGTGGTAGAAGATTTAAAATACATGTTGAATTAGTTTTAATTGAAGTCATTGGACATATTTATCTGTGGAAGGGCACTTAAAAGAATTCCCACACTAACGCAGAATTGAGAAATAGTTATTTATTTAAGGGTAGACTCACAAATCAGAATCCTCTGTTTGAACGGAGATCAGAAAACAAATCCTGCAACCGGAACAGAGAGGCCAGAAAAGATGCCCGACACAGGCTCTACATTGGCATATATAGTATAGAGACCACGCCCCAGTGGGCGGGTAACTACTAGCTGTAAGTCTTCCCACAGCATTTATCTATGAGGCATGGTAATATTATTATTTCTATTTTTTTCAGTAATAGTGCATCAGTTAAATGTAGCTTCATATATTATTGTATATAATCAAATATTTCCAAGTTATTAAAACTTTCCAGTGTTCATTTCTGTCACGAATGACCCACTGTTTGCACTTTCTTCTTTTAAAGGTCACAAGCTAGGTTTCTTTTGGATGGTAGGAGAGTGTAATGTTCAAAGAGGTAGATAAACTTATATTAGTACACGTAGCATGTGAGAGCCACTCAGAAAAATGATCCAAAACTATTTAATTTCCTACTTTAAAATATACTCTTCTGTTTATAAACCTTTTTTTTTACCATTTTATGAATTTTTCTGAATAAATTGACAACCTCGATTGATTTTGTTTATTCATTTAATTTACACGATTTGTTTGTATAGAAAGCTGGAGCTGAACTGAAATTATCACATGATGAAACCGGTAGTGAAAATCATCCATGATACCTTGGTAAGATGCTACAAGACTGTTTCCAGGCACAGACAGTGAGTGGCAAGCAGAGGGAGGGGCCATTTTATTTTGTTAAGCTATTTAGAAACTGAGTGGAAAAGATCCCTTGGATTAGGAGTGATGTCCAGAATAAACTTATATTTCACAAAGGGCCATTTTATGATGAATTTGGATGGGGCCCAAAGCAAGAAAATAGAATAGTATTGAGATTAGGGTATCCTTCAGTGGCCAAACAGAGTTAGCACTAGACTCAACTTGTCGAGATAAAGGTTTGCCATAACTTGCATACCTATTAAAATGTTGATTTAAGCATTAACACATTCTTTGAAAAAATAGTGTTGTTCTTTAAAAGATGTGCTCAGAAGTTCTTCTATGTTATAACTTTAAATCTAGTCTTCTGTGGTCTATAGAATAATAGTAACTACCATATATACTTCCATGGTAAAGAAAATTTCTCTATGTAAATAAAAAAACCCTGAAGGTTGGGCTTGGGGATTAGTGGGAGAACATTTGTATGAATGAGGCTTTAAATTCAATCAAGTGTGTGGGGGGAGAGTTAGAGAGAGGAGGGGATGGAGGGAGAGAGAGAGAGAGAGAGAGAGAGAGAGAGCGAGCGAGCCCTACTGTACCATAGGGACCAAAATGAAGATGAAGTTAGTGGCTAAAGCAGTTAAGCATCAAATTGAGCCACAGATTAAAAACAGAACAATAAGTTGTATAATGTTTGTTTTTCTATTTGAAAAAGCTACAAATATTTAGAAAGCTAAGAATATTAATAAAGCACAAATCAGTAAACATAAAAATAAAGAATAGAATTCTTGAGTCAAAAGAATTAAACTGAATGTTTTTCATCCACTAAATCTTTTTTTCAAGTAAATGGTAAAGTTTTTAAATATACTTATAAATTTCAGGAAAAAAATTATTTTATGCTTAACTCTGAAACTATAAATGCCACATTGAATTATTAATTTTAATGTCTTCGTACAAATCTTACATTATAGCTTAATACTTTAGTATATTTAATAACGTGTTCCCTAAGAATCTACCTGCAAATTCTTTCTGCAGTCTTCATTTGAAAGAAAAGTTTTCCACATTTCCATTCACCTGAAATCCTATTAAGGCAAATCCTCCTTTTTCTGTCTTGAAAACAAGATGCATTGTTTTGTTTTGTTTTTTAAAACATGGTTTCTTTGTAGCTTCATATTCTGTCCTGTAGACCTTTGTATTCTCTCTGTAGACCACTCAGGCTTTGACCTCACAGAGATCCCTCTGCTTCTGCTTCTGAGTACTGAGATTAAAGGCGTGCACCACCACACCACCACTCAGCAAGACTCTTATTATCTAGTCTGTTTGCTACAAAAGCTTCTTGCATAGTAAATGCATGACACGAGGTTGTTGTTGTTCAGAGTTTTAGAATGTTTATTGAGATGGCATTTTCTTTTTTTTCTCAGCCTAATATAGAGCTAAAAAAACTCAACAACCCCTGCTCTGCTCAGCATCCAAAGCATATAGGACTATGAGCACATTCCACCACACCTAGTTTAATAATTTTTTAAAAATAATTTTAATTAAAATATAATTACATGATTTCTCCCTTTTCCTTTTTTCCTCTATCCGCTCTCATGCCTCTTCCACACCCAGTTTTTCTCTAATCCATGGTCTCTTTTTTTAATTGTTAATTTTACACACACACATACATAAGTAGAAATACAACCTCTCACTGTTTAGTGTTATATAAATTTAGGACTGACCACTTGTTATTGAATAACCAATGAATGAACTCATCCCTGGAGAAGACTATTTCTCATATTCTCAACATTCTTCAGTTGATTGTAGCTCTTTGTCTATGGGTATGGCACCATAAGATTTCTTTCTTTCGTGTTAGTGTGTCTACCGGTATTGTGCTTCTTAAGTTCTTGCTTACGTGGTCATTTTGTTGAGGTATCAAAGGTGAAGCTTCCCTGTCATTTTTAGAAGATTAAGTTTCACAGCAGGTTTCCCTGTCTTCTGGCCCTTCCAATCTTTCTGCCTCCTCTTCCGCAATGTTCCCTGAACCTGAAGTGCAGGAGTTGTGTGGTGGATGTATGAATTTGGGCTTGGCACTCTATTGTCAGTTGTTTCCCACATTTTGACTGCTTGTGGTTTTCTGTAATGGTCTTTTTCTATTGCAAAAAGAAGTGTCATTAAGTTTCTTGATTTTATATGTATGGGTATTTTGTCTGAATGTATGTCTTTGGAGGACAGAAGAGGGCCTGGGACTCTCATGACAGATACATGTAAACTGTCAAGTTGGACACTGACATTCAAACCCAGGTCCTTTGGGTGGGCAGCCAGTGTTGTTTTCGTTAAGGAATACAAAGAAAGACTTTTGAGGTCTTTACTGTGACATGTTCATGGCAGAAGACAAGCAAGCCAGGTGATTGCAACACTATTCTGCAGCCATTTTATCTTGCCTAAGTATGTGACTTGAAATTAAATGAATAATGTCCTGAGACAGAAAGAGCCATCCTAAATATGAGTGGTTTCCTTTCATGGGCCGAGGTCCTAGACGGAATTGAAAGAGCAACAGAGAGCTGAAAGCAAGCATTCATCATTCTGTTCCTTGACTTCAGGCACAATGTGACCAGCTGTTTCAATCTCCTGCCACCATGACTTCCATGCCAAGATGGACTGTATCTCTCATATGGGAGCCAAAATAAACTATGCCTTAAAAAAATGGCCCAATAAATGTGGGCTCCTTCTTTCCCTTAGGGATAGTTTTTAAATGGATGAATGGTCTTCAGGTGGCCTTAATTCCTAGGTAGAGGTCAGCTATCTGTGATATGGGATCCCTTACTGGATTTCTATGTAGTTAAAAGATCAACTTACAGACTTCTAAACTCAAGCCTATTTTCATTTTGCAAATAAACAAAATTATAATATGTAATGAATTTTGCAGGATTTCATCTAATATAGTAGCTACTTTTACTCAAAACTTTACTGTGAAGGTTGGGTTTTTTTTGCCATTTAAAAAAAATTATACCATTGATGGCAGCACAGCTTGTGGTGTTTGAGTTGCCAATAAAACATGCCCACGTTATTAAACATTTGCAGCAGCTGCAGTTGACAGGATTCTGTGTCTATGTGCTACCACCCAACAATTCAATTGTATCATCTCAACAGGAATACCCTGTCCAAACATTTACTGTCTGAAATACATTATTACTCTGAATTGCCTGCCTAATGTTACAGGAATAGGAAGAAATTATAATTTTAGGCAAAAGAATATGAATTGTCTTTTTTCACTTATTGATTTATTTCTCCTATACCATAAACACATTATAAAGCAAGAGAATTTTAAGAAAAAAATTTTGTGAGATAAAGTGAAGAATGATTTTAAAATATGCCATTCCTCTAAAGAGGAGGAATGCAGTGCATATACACACACTCCAGAACAAGAAGGAAAGGGAGAAAAAAGGGAAGGAGAAAATCAGCTTGATTTCAGCCTGGTTGTGTGTTAGGCTGTGTGCCCAGCATTTCAAAGGCAGGTCCTCATTTGTGTGCATGGTGTGATGAAGCGCTTTGAACAGTGTGACCATGTAGTGCCACATTCAGGGTTGGTGCTTGACGTTTGGAAAAGAGAAAAAGAGGAAAGGAGTAAGTGAATATTCTTGGCATTTCTGAGATGTGAAAATTATTTAAAAGTTCTATTAGATAAGTGGCAGTCTCACAGTCTGATTTAGGGTAGCTGATGAAATTTTCACAAAAATGTATTATGAGGAGGAAATTTGGGGGAAACATCATAGCTCTGTATAGGAATTTATATGCATGAATATCAGTGCGTGTTGATGTGCTTGTGCTAACTATTTATAGCCTCTGGGACACATTTGCAAGTGATAAATGAACATTGAAATGCTATACATATGTTTATATCCACTTTTAGATATGGAGTTTTTTTCAAAATGTGGTATCTTCACAGAGCCAAATCCCAGGCATTTGAAAAGGACAAAAAAAAAATAAAATTTTAAAGATAAAGGCAAGAAGTAAAAGCAAAAACTGACAAAACAATAATACATTTGATGAACTTGCTTTTTAAAGACATGTATATATGAAATAAAATATACCACAAATCATAACCAATTAAGTGTTAGTTGAGGTAACAAAAGAAGACTTTCATAGATCAGGATTGCCTGGGATTTTTAAGCACGAAAGATAATTTTTCTGTTTAACATTTCAGACATATTTATCTAAACCATGGTAAGTTTCGATAAGTGAGAGTTTGCCTCCCTTTGAAGATGGCCAGGTACAGCCAGCGAGTGCGTGACTGAACATTTTGTCTTTTATTCAGCCGAGTATTAATGTGAGGAGAAACTGAACAAGTAGGAGAGGCTACGCTTGGAAGAGATGAAACTCATGTTGAGATAATGACATTTTGCAGTCATTGCAATAAAATTGAAGATTACTAAAATCATAAAAGGCCCCTGCTAGCAAAGTTTGGTAGCAAGTGTTAGAAATACAAAAAGATGAGTTTAATGAAGAAAGAAAATAAGTGGTGGAGAAGTGGCTCAGCTGGAAAAGCTACCTGCTGCCAATCCTGAAGATATGAGTTCAATCCACAGGACCCAGAAGATGAAAGATGGAAGGATAGAACCAATGCAGCAAGTTGTCCTCTGACCCCTACACACATGTCCTGCACAAATGCACACATGTCTGCACACACACACATACTGATTATAAGTATTTTGCAAAGGATAAACTATATTCATTTATTTAATTGGAAACCCTGTGAAAATTGCTACCTTCATGCATAACTAGATTTTACAAAGCGAGAAGTTGTTATTCTACCCCCGTAACCTTTGTTCTGCTCTCTGTTTATGTTATATGTTGTATAAACATATAAGCAGTCTCAACATGGGCTCATCAAAGTAACATGTCTCAAGTATCTTTAACTAGACTAAAGCTATACAAAGCTCAGAGATTTTTTTGTTTCATTTTACATATTTTTGTTGATGTTCTTTGTTTCTTTGTTTATTAAATGGATCTGGGTCACATGTCCACGGAGGGAATAAGTAGCCCTGTGTTTTGGGGGAATGTATAATGCTAATTGGTCTGACTGAGAGTATGTCTCTTTAAATATGAGGTAAGAGATAGGACTTTGGCATCAGCTGTACCACAGCCCGAACCAAATAAATTCATGATGGGAAATAATATCCTGTATATATTGATTGCTGGTGGCCTCACCACGGAAGCAGTCCCAGAGATGGAGAACCTTTAACATAGCACAGTCACAGAAACCTAATCTCACTCCTCTTTTCTTTTTAAAATGTTTTATTCGCCTCTCATACAGTCCATCCTAATCACAGTTTCCCCTTCTCTCCCATTACCACATTTCCTTTCGTTTATACCCACTCCTCTTCCATTTCCCTCCGGGAAAGAGTAGTCCTTCCAGGGATATCAACTGAACACTGCATAACAAGATGCAAACAGACTAGGGACAGACCTCATGTCAGGGCTAGGCACAGCAGCCCAGTAAGAAGAAAAGGGTCCCAAGAGCAGTCTGAAGAGTCAGAAACACTCCTTGATCTCACTGTTAGGCATTTCATAAGACCCCCAAGCTGCACAACTCCCATATATGCAGAGGACCTAGCTCAGACCAATACAGGGCTGGTGATTGTTGCCTAATGTTTGCCTGTGGGCCTCTTCATCTGCTCACATCTGATGCTGGATGAAGTCTCTCTCATGATGCCTGGGCTAGTCCATGATCTAAAAACCCAGCTGTTTAGGGCTGCATAATATGGAAATGACAGAGCTTTAAGAACAAAAGAGACTTTGTAAATAAATGGTGCCGTTGAATATCATCACTGTCAATGTTTCGTGAGAGTTTGCTCACTTTATAAATTGAGACTTGCTGATGGCAGTAGTTGCTCGTGCCGTGCCAGTGTAAACCACTTGAGAAGAGTAGTATACAATATGAATCCAAATTTTATTAAAATTATCTACAAGGTATCTAAAAGGTGTTTTGGAAATTGCACCTTGATTTGGATAACAGGAATTACCAAAAGCTTGTATAAAATTGGAAAAACAAACAAACTCTCTTTTTCCCTTCTCAGCCGTGCTGTCATTTATTACATTTCTGTTTTAGATTATCTGTCTAGTCTAAAACATGTATTGGAAAATAATTTTGTGCTCTCTTCTTCAATCTCGCATTTTTGTCTTAATTACTACTGATAAATGTAACCTCGGTTTCCAGAAAAGAAACATTCTTCAGTCATATGAGCATATAAATGATTGCATTTGCCGACTGCAGGCAGTTTCTTTTTAAATATAATTTAGGAAGGTGTTTTAAAATATTGAATGTATTTCGAGGTAACTACTGGTGCTTTGAAGACAGATATCTGAGGCTTTGCCATTGCCAGCTTTGACCCACATTTGAAGATTAGGTGACTGTAATCCCAGAAATCAGATAAGATCTCAGGAGAGACTTTTGTTGTGTATATAACTGCTCATTTCAGCTCAAGAGAGCTGGTGACACTGCATCAAAAGTGATGTACTTGCTCTCTGGAAATGCCCTGCAGCACCCTGAATCTGAGACCTAGATGGTGTCTCTGTCACTAAGATATGAAGGACTTGCAGGCTACATATAAATAATGGTGATTGCTCCACAACCTCTTGAGTTTCCTGCAGAACACACTGCCCTGTGCTGGTGAGAAGGCTGCTCATTTACCCGAAAACTTGGGAACTACAGGATGATGGTAGTTTGACTGACCTAGGAACGCTTCTTTGAGGATTCAATGTAAGTAGAGGGCTTTGTCATATTTAAGACCATATTATTAAATTTTATAAAGATTACTGACTTTTGAAAATTCCAAAGGTCAAACATTGAAATACAAATAGATACTGTAATAGGATTAAAAGGCAAAAAGAGAGAATAGTGAATCTGTTCATTGAATATAATGAGATTATTCCCAGGCAGATGAGGCCTTAACTTAAGCAAGAACATGCACTACAGAAAGCAGATGTCACTCTGCAATTTCTCTGAACTCATGGCCTCTATGGTTTGCTGAAGGTGGTAATGCAGATTTCCTTAACAAATGAGAAATAATTGTTATAGTATCAGAAAAGTTTTCATGGAGATAAATAGATTGTTATGAATCTGAAGTTTATCTATAATATAACTATTTTAATTATGATAGACAGAACAGAATATTAAGTCAAAATCCACAATCATTGCCAACTACACTAAGTTTTAAAAATATAAAATGTCTTAAAGTCAAGGTCTTACACTACAGCCTGGACCAGTCTGGAACTCAGTAAGTAGCCTCAAACTATCCCCAATCTTTCTGTCTGAAGTCCATCAAGTGTTCTTATTTCAGGTGTTGTGACCCACCCTGCCTGTCTCATTAAAATCTACATTAAAATTATTGTTTGTTATAGTTACATTGATTGGTGGTACGTATAACAAACTATCAGAGCACAGCCAATTACATGACTGTTTTATTGTGATATTATTCAGTTCAATGGTGGTTTTCACTCTGTGAATAAAATAGATTTCAAGTTAGGGAGCTGCTTTCGACCTTTCTCGCATGGTGACTTTTTGAATTAGCTGTAATGGAAATTTGTGACATGAATAAGTAACAAGAAAATAAGGTTCAAATTTTGTCTCACACTATAGTCTGGATTTGGAATGTTGGTCTCCAGGACAGAAGTAGTAGGAGATGGTTGCTCTTTAGGTGGTGGGGTCTTGTGGTAGATGCTTAGGTCATAGGAAGTATTCCTTTAAAAAGGAGTAGAGATTCCCTTTCTCTTTACATTGTGCTTCTTAGTCAGGAGGTAAGCAGTGGATAGAAAATGCATTTCTTTGCGCTTGTCATACAGCACCTTTTGAGAGGAAAAAACTGAGGGTTTGCCCATTCCTTCACTAAGTTAAACCTTGTCTTTCTGTAAGTTAATTATCTCAGATGTTTGTTACAGTAACAGATCTGACTTGCAGATATATTTGGGGAAGATTCTTTATTAAAATTAAAACTTCTATGTTCAGTATCATTCATTCAACAGTTGAGTGCCTGAAATAGTAGTGTTGCGGTGTGTAGGCAACAAAGTCGGTCACTGTGAGAAACAAATGAACATAGCCATCACTGGGGATCTTGATCTCAAGTTCTTATACGGAAAATGATAAGCAATAGCTGTAACAGAAATAACCATTCCTCAAGGACTTTGTCAATGTATAGCCTATTCTACACAAACAGGGCATGGCGTGTACTCAAGAACACTGTCATTTTAGTAGAGGTGATTGGAGACACTTCCAGAGAGATCGTTACTGACTGAGGCTTATTCCTTTCCAACGCCTATGTGAAGTTGTTTGACTGCAATAATGTCGCCATACTCAGCAATGTGGTCAGGAATCAGTTTGTGAAACCAAGAAGGACAGTCTACCCCTCTTCTAAGTTAGACCCATGAGTCTATGACCTCCAATAACTGCTTTTTAAGAAGCGGGGCATTTAAGAAATGGAAAAAAAATCTGTCCTCAGCAGTTATTATAAAATCAAAATGATATTTAAAAAAAAAAAAACAAAGATTGAAGATGGAGAGATAGCTCAGTGAGGAATTTTCTTGCCATGAAAGTGTGAAAACCTGACTGAGTTCGGATCCCCAGCATACACACACAAAACTAGGAGTGACAGTACACATATGTCTAAACAGTGTCTGGGAGGGAGAGACAGGCAGATCACCAGAGTTCACTGGCCGGCTGATATAGGGTCATCAGTGAGCACTAGTGAGACACCCTGTCTGAAAAAAAGCTAAGTGGCTGTCAACATAATGAAGATACCTGATGTCACTTTCTGACCCCCATAGGGATGTACACACACGTGCACACTCAGAAACACACACACACAAGTCACCTTTAAAAATTGAAAAGTCCACAATATATGTGAGATATGAAATACTTAAGATGATGAGGACAAATGCAAAATAGTGTGTAACAGCTGATGTATGGTTTGAGAATGAAATGCTCTAATCATTCACAACAAAACAATCATGAAAATTGTACTGAGTCTTGAGAAGTGAGTGTGCTTCACAGAGTAGAATGTGGGTGAGTTCACTGTTGTGTCCCCAGGCAGCTTGTTCCAACACTGCCCCACGCAGCCTCGCATTGCTGAAATGGCTTCTAAGCTTAGTATTTCAGTTTCATGAGAGAGTTTTCATCTCAGCCCACTGAGATATAGGACACAACTTTCAGAAACAAATACTTAACGCGAAAGACTGTTCAGTTCCCCAGTACACGGAATACTGATGTTGTTATTCCATGAAAATTCCTTTTTATATGCTTAATTTTAAAACCGCTTTAAAATCTTTGCAACCTATTCTCAATACCATCTTTTCACACAGATATCTTTCTTACATATTTAATGTAGGACCTTAAACCCTATTTTTAAATTGTCTTAAATATAACCACATATACAATTACAAATAAATAGCATAGAATATATGGGATATGTCTTTTAAAATGACTTTTATTTATTTAAATGGGAAGGAAAGTTCTGTCAGCTAGCGGACTCCAAAGATGTGGAATTGAAAGAGTACTTATGATATATAGAAAGGAAATAAGAGACAGAAATAAACAAAAAGTAGCCAGAGGTGGGGGAAAAAAATCAAAAGAGTGAAATTATCTCCAAGAACTCAGCATACAGACCTGTGGATTCAGGTGACACTGGAATCCCTAGAAAAAGCTAGCAGTCTGTAAACTTTCAGGCGGGAAATGATAGTGCAGAGTTCATCAGGGAACTCTCAACTTTGGTCTTCAGGCATTTCTGCTGGTTGGGTGAAACCTACCTTCATGGTCAAGGAAACGTCTTTTACTCAAAGTGGGCTGGTGACTGATCTTAACCATATCTACAAAGGAAGATCTAGATTAGTATTTGAAGGGTGACTGGGGGCTTCAGCTTGAAGCTTGCATGGGAATGAAACAGCAACTGGATGTAGGCACAGTCATCCTTCATTTGGGTACTGCCTCAGAGTCGTGCTATTGGATGAGATAGATAACCTAATGTCACTGAGCATAGTCTGTGGTCCAGCGTAAGAGCTCTGCATGCATTCACTAGTCACAGGAACATCACAACATTTTTCCCAATGATAAAACAAGGATGCAGAGTTGCATCTGTCTAAAATGATGCTGAAGAGGCAGGCACTCTTTAAAAGATGGGTTTCTGATTTTATTTAATTTCTTTTAGTGTTCTAATTACTGGGTTCTTTGAATTTCTTATTAAAGCAAGGCACAGGAAGCCAGTTTACTCTGGTTATTAATCCTTTGTCTTTGTACATTTTATCATGTGCTCTTAATGACCAGGCTAATAAATAATTATCAGAGAAAATTCACCCTTTCTCCTACCGTTGTTGTGCTCTCTAGGTTACAGTTTGAGTTTCTAGGAGTAAAGCAGCTCCTCCTAATGAAGTCTTCTTTGACCTCCCTTTCCCTGTGCAGCAGAACAATGGTGGCGCTTTTATATCACCCACACATTCTCCTACCAAGAAATAAACAATCTTGAACTTAACGTGCTGATAAAATTAGCTCTTTGACTCAGTTCTCTCCCTCGTGGTGAAAGCTCTAGTCTCCTAACATTATTTTGTCTTTTAAGTAATTTTGCTTGTGCTTATTCTACTGTTGTTTCATCATTTTAATTTGTGCTAATAAAAAGTCTATATAATAGACGAAGGAAGGATCTAAACCTACTACAAATACTTAGTGGGAAAAGCTTCTAGACTGCCTCCTTGCAATGTCTTAAAAGATGTATTTCTTAAGTCTGATGTGTATATTAATGGATATAAACTCTAAAGCCTTGATTTCTGTAATCCTTCCCCAAGACTTTATATTTAATGGCTTCAGTCTTAAAAGTTGGTACTAATGAGCTTTTTCCAAGGTGCATGTCACAGTATATCCCTTACAGACATTGAATTTGTACTATACATTAGTCAAATACCAATTTTTCCTTTAAATTCAGAACCCTGGCTACATCGAGTAAATGTTTTGACTTTGTGGAATCTTTCAAGAAAGAGCAGCATTATTCTGAATGTGTTCACAGAGTATCATCACTGGGGAGTGTTGTCCATCAAGTTCTCTACACTTGGTCATTTTTTCAACAAAATGTGTAATGCAATGAGTATTAGCCCCCTTCTTTTATTTTCCAGAAGTAGCTTTTCAGAGGTCTTTGAAAAAAGATTCTTCATTCTTACAGTTGTTTTTGTTTGGGAGTGATAGAAATCAAGCAATCTTTCAATGAGTAATTTGAGTTTCATTTTAGGCGAGGAAGAACAGAGAGCATCAGAACACTTAGTCTCCCAAATATAAACAAACTGATGATAAGTTATATTCCCATGACTGTGCTCTTCTCAGTTTTGAAGAACTTTGCTTCTTCCCAGAGACAAGGACATAAAGGAATAGCAAGAGGAAAGTGGAGCCCCGAGTATCAGAGGATTTTGACATTATTCCTTTGCTGATGTACTTCAGTTTTCATTCATTAACTTCTGTAACAGGGTACAAATCACCTTTTTAATTACAGTCTGTATAAGTGTCTTCTTTTTTACTTGGTACTGAAAGAGGTCCTCATCACATGATACTAATTTCTACTCACATCTATGGACATAAATTGGAATTTTTCTGAGTGATGTTTTTAGCATTTCACCAAACAAGAAATACAAGAGGCCAATAAATGTTGGACAAATGATCCAACACCTTTACTCAGCAAGGATATGGGAACTAAAACAGAATTTCATCTCATTTGAGTCAGAATGTCTGTCAACAAGAAAACAGATTGGACAAATGCTGGTGAGGATGTAGAAAAAGCACCCTTATGCAATGCTGGTAAAGTGAAACTAGCCATTGTGTGTGTCAATATACAAAGTCCTCAAAAATACTGAATGTAGGAATACCAAGAAAAAGTAACCCAATGAATGTAGCTATCCTACTCCTGGGTGCATACCTAACGAACTCTAACTATTCTCATAGAGATTGTGGCATTTCTTTTTATTCCTGCACCATTCACAATAGCTACAAAATGGAACCAACAGAGACATCAATCCAATGGATAGGTTGGCAAAGAAAGTATAGTACATATACACAATAGAGTTTTAAGACTCACAAAAATAAAATTGTGATATATAAAGGAAAATGAATACAACTGGATATTATGTTAAGTGAAATAACCGAGGTGCAAAAGGACACACACATTTCTCTCCTATGTAGACTCTAGACTTGAATTGTGTGCATGTGTGTGGGCGTGCATAGGTACGTGTGTATGGAGGGGAGGAAAGGAGGGAGGGAGGATGGGAGTAGAAAGTGGACTGTGAGAGAGGAGAAAGAATTTTAAGGGAGAAGAAGGAAATATTCGTGACATTAAAATAAAGGTGGGAGCTATTTAGAAGATGGAAGGGACCATCAAGATGAGGAAGATGGTTAGGAAGGGGTGATAGGAGGAGGGAGATGAGTAGGAACTAAGGACAATGACATATATTATGAGGATACCACAATTAAACCCATAACATTTTTAGAAAGAAATAGAGTTACCATTTCAGACAGTATTCATAAAAGTATTTGTCTCAGGGACTAAGATAGGCAAAAGTGTAAAACACGTGCTCCATGAGAGAAAGGCCAAATACCACCTACTGCTTGGGTGCTAAGCAATGAATACCCTTAGAGGTGTGCTCGCTTCCTTCTGTCTTACCGATTATAAAAATCATGTGGCTATTGAGTAAAATTCAAAGAAAAGTATGTTAAAAATAGTTTTCACTGAACATTATGACTTCTAAGTGTAACTTGATGTCTTGTTGATATTTTCAGTGTGTGTATTTTCCCATGTTTTATCATGATCCATGTTCTGTTCATATTCGCTTAACTTTGCAATATGATCATTTACCTACAGTGTTAAATATTATTGACAAACCTTACTCTTCATTATTGGTAATAATCCATTATATGGAAATTCACAAGTGCCTAACAATTTAATTCATTGTAGTTTCTCACAATTATATATTTTAAATGATGCATTTGTGCTAAAGTCATTTTGAGTCCCTGTGATCATGTGTGCATTTATATACCTTAGATTATTTCCTTAGGACAGACTTTAAAGAGGAATTGCTGGATCATAAACCTAATGCCCTGTATATTGTAAAACTCAGGATCCAAAGTCTTGCTGTAATTTACCACATACACTTTTAGTGAGGTTTTAATGAGATCTGTGCCATATAGAGGAGGCTAAGTTTTCAAGTAATAATATAGATGAGGACTTTAGAAAAGAAAGAATTCAGATAAGAATTCTTTTTTAATGTGAAATTTAGCTGTGAAACACTAATATTAAAAGAATCATTAATTAATTTCTAAGTACGAGTGACTGTCATTAGCAAATTGTATCAGTATACTGATGGATATAATCCCTCAGAATGTAGATGAACTTAATGTGGCATGATGACAGATAGCTCTGTTATTGCTTGTTGTTCCCGTTCTTAGCTCCTTTGTTTCATCTTAATGATTTGTGGCTTTTCTACGAATTTTACAGAGTGAGACAAAGAGCATCCCTTTCCTTCTTTAGTATTCATTCATGGCTGGTAATCACTTTTACATGCTACTCTTGCCTTCCTAGTGCTTCAAATGGACTTTCAGGGAGGGTTGGGAGCTCCACGTCAGGGTTCTTCATGCAAGGCACAGAAATGAGACTTATTTGGGGAAGTAGGATAATCACTCAGCACTAAAGTTACAAGCTAAATCAAAATTATAGGAGATGCAACACACACCTATGATTACTTTGTTACAGATACAGTAAACACATAGCTTGGAGTCTTGAACTTTCAGAAAAAAAAAACTTTTTATCTTAATGTTATGTGGCTTTTACTGGGTAGATGTGAAGAAACTGTACTCAGACAAGACCCTGTAAGCATGAGGATAAAATAAATTAAATAAATAAATAACCAAAGAATAAATAAATAAGGAAACTTGATCCACCCAAGTCCAATGTGGTGAATGGATCAGCTTACTCATTATACTTACAGAATCAGGACTACTGAGCAGTTTCATCACTGAAAAACCCCCCACAGCACCCATGAGGACCCATGAAGCTGCACCCCCGGAGTCCCCACCACAGCTTGCAGGAAGCTCTGCTGAAGAGCCTCTTCTCCTTAAGCAGTTATGTTCTGGTTATATAAACTCAGCAAAGGACTTTGTATGGCTTGCAAGTCTCCTGAGATTTCTTCCAAGTCTTCCTGTAGGCACAGTTCTGAGGTCCAACATGGAACACATCATACGCTTCCTGGAGCACCTTGTGAAATAGACATTCGGGTCACACTCCAACTCTGAAATAGTAAGGCTATGTAGAGAGGACTGCTCTAGAACCCACAAAGCTCTAAGCTCTATCGCCTTGCATTTTTATATGTGTTAGTGAGAAAAACTAATGTCATTGGCTGTCTGGGCTCTCATCAACATCAATCCCTTAGAAGTGGTACCTAGAATAAGAATTGATGAGTAGTAAAGAATTGCTCTAAGTCGTGGGCTGTGTCTGGATTGGAAAGTGTTGCAAGCAGAGGAAATTCTAGTTAGAATGACATGCAAAGCAAGCGAACACAGGCTCTCAGGCTAGTAGTGAAAGTACAGTATGGAGAATGTGTAGGAGATAAAGTAGAAATGCAGAACAAAGAAACAAGGGCAATTAAATAACTCAGACTTTATCCTGAGGGCATTGTCCCTGCCGCAGGAACAACGGCAGGGGACATACATGGTAGCATGTGTGTGTACTGGCACTAGAGTAGAAGGCTGCCTGGGGCAGGGTAGAATTTGGAAGGACTTTCCATGATAGTGTTATTTATACCAATAACAGTGGAACTGCAGAGAAATGGCCAATTTCAAAGATACGCAACACTATATACAGAAGATGTTTTAGAGCACAATTTTGAATATTCTATTTCAGGTAACCAAGTACATACTCCAAACACAGTTCCACTTTGGGAAAAAATGGAGAGAACTATCATAAAGAAACAAGAACTGAGTTGACAGTCTCTATTCTGTAATAATCAGCAGTGTATCTGCATCAGCCAAATCAAAACATTTTTTTTTCTAAGACTCCTTGCCTTCATGTGAAGCAATGCTATTGCCCAGGCCTACTACCTTTCAACCATCCAAAAATGTATCCTATTTCCTGTGTTTCTCATCTCAATGACCTGCTCATTGTACCTCTTTTTAAAAACTTGATTTAATGTTGGGGAAGAAAATGAAAAGCCCTTTTTATGTTGTATTTTTATGTCTGGAGCCCTGGCACTTGCAAAGAGCCATTCCCAAACCAGGTGGTGAGTGGAGAATGACAGTCAAAGTGACTCTCCGTTTTCTGAGTCACATCCATGTTGACATGGCAAAACTTCATACACAGAAGAACATGTGTAAAAACAATAATCCAAGTGAGCTGGCTACTGACCATATTTGATGGAAATTTCACACAGACTTCTCTGCGATTTAATCAAATTACACCAAGACAAAGGGCATTTAGTGACAGCCCATCTGCCCAGATAACAGAGATGTGCGGCTAGTTAATGGTTCCCACTCCTTAGACTTTTTCTAAACTTCGCAGATGTGCCCTTCATGCAGACCGGGTATTTTTGTGAACTGCTGGAAAATTTCACTCACACGCTGATGGTTCCAATGAACACAAAATCCTTCTTCCAGAAGGCGGTTGCCAATAAGCTGTATTTTTAGAGGCACATGTCACCATCCTTGTTTGCCTCTGTTGTGACTGTTAATGGCTCTGAATGATTAGGAAACAGCCTCCGATAAAAGGCATTACCCCACCGTTTCATTACATACCGTGGGCAGTAAATGTTTACTACACGTCCGGATCAAGCTAACATGTCATTAAACTGTGTTCAGTTAAATCAGCTGTCAGACCCATAGGTGCCACTCCACTGAACGTTTGTCATTTCCCTGTGTCTGAAAGAGCAACTTGTTCTTTCCAGACTCCTACAAAGAAATACCCCTCGACGATGAATTCGGTTTCCTTCTTGTTATTGTTGTCATTGTTGTCTTGAAAAGATGCCGCTAAGTTCGTTTTCTGTTGGCCATCTATTTCTGAACATGCAGCCAAAGCTTAAGAGTAATTTGTTTCCCCAGTGAGACTCCCTTGGTGGAAATGAAATTTTTGTTTGTAATTGGTTATCGATGTGTGATTGCTTCTGCCTTAAAAGTGGAGCCTTATGTCCCTGTCTCTTTGCAGCTCTAGGACCCTAACTGGTGACACTGACCAGGCGCTGTGCATGCTCCTCAGACCCTTTGAGTTCACATGTGTGTTGATCATGTTGATTTAGAGGGCCTTGCATTTTGTTGTCCTCCAATCCCGCTGGCTCTTACACTCTTTCATTCTTCTCTTACACATATTTCTCTGAGCCCTGAGTGGGAGAATTTGATGGGGACATCCCATTTAAGGCTGAGAGTTCCAAGGTCTCTCACTCTCTGCTTATGGGTCCCATCTGCCTCCGGAGAAAACTTTTCTGATAATGGCTGAGCAAGGCACTGATCTCTAAGTATGGCACAATGGTCATTAGGAGTCTTATTATTGCTATGTTTTTTTGTGTTTATTTGTTTTTAGAACAGTAGTATTTGATTTTACGTTAGGTCCCTGGGCTATCTAGTCTTGCGTTCTTGGTCACCCAAGCAGTATCAAGTATGGGGTTTCCTCTTAGGAAATGGGCCTTGAGCTAAATCAAATATTAGTTGGTCATGTGCACAAAATTTGTGCTACCGTTGCATTAGCTTATCTTGCAAGTAGGACACCATTGTAGATCAATGGGTTTGTGGTTGGGTTGGTGTTTACATTTCTCCTTCGGCAGCAGGTAGAATACCTTCCTGTACCAAAGAAGCTAGAATGTATGGTCAAAGACTCTGTTTAGGTACCAGCACAACTTCTCAATGTTTAGTGAGATATGGAGGTGAGTTCTTCTGCAACAAAGGCTTGTCATAAGTTTGTGGAGGGCAACTTATAGTCAACAGCCTGTGCTGTTTGGGGGTTCCCCAGGGACACCTTTGGCCAACACCTTAATTAAATGTAACGTATTCCTAGTATTGTAGGTTTCAGTTAGCGATAAGAGATGTCCAGTTGCTGCTTTTCTGCCCCTATTATTTGGTGGTTTCATTTAGATGGCCTTCATACATTTTAGGATGTTTTTCCTGTAATAGATTTCTACCCTTTCTTTCAAATGGCTCTTAATTTTAGCTGTATCTTTTCTTATTCACCTATTTGTCCTCCTCCTCCTTCCCCCTTTAAAATTGATCCTCATATTCCGGCCTCCCTCCGTACATCCATAACTATATGTTCTATTTTCATTTTCTGTGGAGATTTGTCTGCCACTCAGTCCTTTACTTAATCCTAACCTTTGTGGTTCTGTGAATTGCAACTTATTTATCATTGACTTAACAGTTAATATACACATAGAAGTAAATACATACCATTTTTCCTTTTCTGTTTATGGGTTATATCACTCAGGGTGATTTTTTTTTATTGCTCTATCCATTTACCTTTGAATTTTATATTTTTATTTTTTTAGTGACTAATACTCCATCGTGTAAATGTACCTGTGATGGTTCTTACTGGTTGTCAACTTGACTACATCTGGAATTAATTAAAACCTGAATTTCTAGCCACACCTGTGAGAGGTTTCTTTCTTAATTAAGTCATTTTAAGTGAGAAGACTCAATTCTAATCATGATCTTTGAGGTGGGAAAATACAACCTTAATCCAGATCTTTGAGGTGGGAAAATCCACCTCTAATCTGGACCACCACTGAACTGGTAGTCCTGGCTTTTATAAGAAAGCAGATTGAGCAAGCAATGGAAAGCAAGCCAAAAAGCAGTATCCTTCCATAACCTCTACATAATCACCTGTCTCCACACTTTGATTTCCTGTCATAACTTCCTTCATGGATGGACTATGAATATAAAAGCACAAGCCAAATAAACCCTTTCCTCCCTAACTTGCTTTTGGTCATAATGTTTCATTATAGCAATAGCAACCCCAAATAAAACAGAACCACATTTTCTTCATCCGTTCTTCTGTAAAAGGACACCTAAGTTTTTTTTTCCAAATCCTGGCTATTATGAATAGAGCAGCCATGAACTTGGTTGAGCAAGTGTCTCTGCGGTGGGACAAACTACTTTTGGTTATATGTCCAAGAGTGGTATAACTGGAACTTGAGATCAATGGATTCCATTTTCCTGAAGAATGGCCAAGCTGGTTTCCATAATGTCCACACAAGTTTGCACTCCCACCAGCAATGGTTGAGTGTTCCCCTTGTTTTACATCTTCACCAGCATGAACTACTGCTTGTTTTGTGGATCGTAGCCATTCTGATGGGTACAAGATGAAATCTCAAAGTAGTTTTGATTTGCATCAACCAGAGAACTAATTATATTTAACATTTCTTTCAGTGTTTATCAGCCATTGGAGTTTCCTCTTTTGAGAATTCTGTTTAGATCTGTACTCCATTATTTAATTTGGCTATCTGTTTTTCTTGCTATCTACTGATTCTAGTTCTTTATATATTTTGGATATTAGTGCTCTATAAGGTGTGTGGTTGGTAAAAATCTTTTCCCATTCTGTAGTCTGCTGCCCTGTGCCTGCACACTTTTTCAGTGCAGCATTTTAGTGAACTTTAGGAAACTTTTTGTAAACTTAGCTATTCACTCTCAAAGGCTGTCCTTGTTTCTTCTTATTTCCCCTAGCCTATTGGGAAAAGGAGTCCTTTTCGGAAGGAAGTGGGGAGAACAAAACTACATAGATCTTATCACTAAGGCAGACAAGTCATTATACTGGATACAGTGTATTTCACTATGGAGGTTGGTGAGATGGCTCAGAAGTAATAACAAACACTTCTCTTAAGGGAACCTGAGTTCAGTTCATCCTTATTAGCCACTTACAACAGACTGTGACTTTGGTTCCAGGGGATCCAGAACCTTCTGGTCTCCATAGGCATCTACACAAACAAGGCCATATCCATGCACAGACATAGGCATACACATAATTAAAGAATGTAAAATTTTTAAAATAAAGAATGCATATGATAATGTATTCTGCTGTGACAGTTGGAATTGTTTTCCTTTAAAAATTGGAGAATCAGAAATTTTAGTATCTGGCAAAAAAGATAGTTCTATTTCGTTTCACAGAGTAGTAATGAGAGTATCAAAACAGCAGTTCCACAGAGAACCTTCCGTTTCTTCTACTGTGTGCTTATATGAAAAACGGGAGTGCTTGTTTCGGAAAACACCCCAATGCTACTATGATGTCAGCATTACGAATTATGACTGCAAGCAATTAGAGGGGAAAAATCTTTTGGGTGCCATTGTGGCTTTCAGTAAGCATAGCTATAAAAATAAACAGCATGTTTGGACATGCTTAGTCATAACCTTGAGGTTAAGAATGAAGAGAGGACAGAAAAGCTATCAGGAGCAGAAACATGTTTTTTCATTCCCCTGTATGGAGTTCAAACTGTTTTACACACCTCCAACTGTGAAAAGTTGATATCTTTTCATCTGTCTTTTCTCTAAAACGGCATACTATCATTTTGTGCTGGTAAAGTCAGAGACACTAAGAATATTGTGTCTGGTTCTCTTTCCTCTACTGAGTTTTCACTGATAATGATTTCTTGACACAAAAATAAGATTGTGTTTTTTCCCCACATTCCATGCATGATAGAATTGCTTGTGACATTACCCAAGCAAAGACACTCTAGAGGACTCCAAAATGCTGGGGATGCTGGGGTTATGAAAGTCAGCCTGTGTGTCTAACTGCCTGGGGTGACATTCAGCATAACTTTTCCTTCGACTGGGAAAACTCAGTGGATGGTGAGTTCTGAAAAGACGGGTCAAATAGAATGAATCATGAAGGAAGATGCTAAGCTTTATGCATTCCCCCTCTCCCAGAAGAACAGTTTTCTTGTGTTTTCTGAATCATAGGACATCTTATAAAAAAAAATCTCAATTCTAGAGAGTCTCTCATGATGTCATCTGTTGCTCAAGGTCTTTGCATCTTCTCATCAGAATGGGTCATAATTTCTTTTTCCCATTTGTGGATAAATAATTTGTAAATGATATATGAAAGTATATCTTTCCTATCAGAAATGCATTTCTGTATTCTGCCAGCAGTTTTCTTAAAAGAGACTTTGGTGAGACTTAATCTTTCACACTTCAATGCATGTCTCATGTTGGAGTTATTATGTATTAGAGTCATTTGAGGGTGGTTCTCTCTGCTACATTAGATTGAGAGCCTGTCTATTCATCACTCATTATGGAATATGGGTAATGCCTAGGGTAGTTCTTCACACATAGTAGGTACTAGAACCTTGAGTATCAAGTGAAATTTTATTGAAGAGGGAGACTACAGGGAAAATAACATGTCATGTCAAAAAGAATTTAGAGTTAAAATGTATCTAGTGGCAAACTGTTGTGTATTGCCTTAACTTAGGGACAAAACCATGTACAATGAGCTACTTGTTTTGGTCCTTGTAAAATATGGTTGAGAAGGAGGATATTATTCCTTTTGTCTGAAGACCCTCAGTGCTCACGAATGGGAACAGGGGATCTTATTAACTGGGGACAGTTTGATTGAACTGGCTTCAAAAGTTTGATCTACTTAGAAACCAAGCTAAGGTTGCCCTGGTATCTCCTGGTATAAGAGTTACCATGTCAAAGAGGAATCTTTGAAATGGAAATCACTTTTTCTTTAAATGGAATAAATGAAAAAAAACTTACCCTGGTGATTTATAATCTACTGAGAATTAGTTTGCTGTTAGGTTGTAATAAACCTAACTGTTCTGAGAACGTTCCTAAGGTGATTGTTTTTCTGGGGAATGGTGATTTTTATATTTGCCTTCTTATCTCTTCCCAAGACGCGCACTAAGGACACACAGTGCTTCAGCCGCAAGATTTTGCAGCTCACTCTATGTGTTTGTGTTGGGTTCTTGTGGCTAAAATGAACATCCCAGGAAGCATGTATCTAAACCAAAGAGATTTTCTTTCAAAAGAGTATTTTTCCAGAGGCTTACTTCCAGGATTCTGCCAGTGTGGAGGGGTCACACCCTGAAAATAAGTTAGGCCAACTTAAAAAAAAAATCTTTTTAGAAGCCCACTCAGGTATAATTAGATTTGCAACAGTAGTGCGAACAAACTTTCTGTTTATGTATGCTGTACATATCTTGGGCTAGAAAATAAACTGTGCTTCTCCAACTATATCTCTTTCTCAGCTTCTCACCATGAGTAGATACTACTTCATCTCTATTGCGTATGTCTCCTCTACCACCTTTTGAAATGAACGTCTTCCTTGAAATGACTACTGTAGTTCTTGGAACAGGCGTTTCAGAGCAATCGCTGGGCTAGTGAGGGCTACTGAGAGTTTGTTCACTGCATTGTGCTCTGGTCTGTGCCAGAGTTACCTGGAGAACCAGGGAGTTAGTCGCCCTTGGAGCAGGAAGTGAACAGATGATGTTCTGTGAGAAGGGTGTGGCCAGCACAGAGGCCACCTTGGGGATGTTGATGAGCATCCCAGAAAAGCACAGAGAAGAAATAATGCATAAGGTTCACAACACAGAAAGTGAGCTGGAATTACAGAACAGTTAGACTGGCTAAAAGGGGACCAGGCTTCCAGATGCAAAACACAGGGACATCCCCCCTGGAGATGGTAGTTCTGTCCATCATAGGAAGAGGACCCCTGTGAGACTGGGATACATCAGCTGCATCTCACTGCATGTCGTGAGTAAAGTGTGATGGTTCATTTCCCAACCTGCAGATGTTCACTGCATTAGTTGCTAATTAAGTCCCTCACCTTAGGAGCTCACTCAGGCTCGCTGCTCTGATGTCTTCATCTGTAAAATAAGGGTTACACGCTGGAAAATGACCTGGCTCTGTAAAGTCTCAAGCTCACTTCTGCAAGGAACAATAGAAAGTTGTTGCATTTTTGCGTTTTGTGGACTGTTGGAATCAGATATATGCCATTAAATTCAGATTTAGTATAACTTTCCTCCTTCCGTTCACCATCAGCATCTGCTTCTATCTTTGCTACCTTGTTCATCCCTGTCTGGTCATTTTTATTTTAAAGCTAATAGTTCACTTGTGTGGCACACCTGAATATGTGCGATCTCTGTCCTTTGTCATTAGCTGGACAAGTGGATAGGAATTTAAGCGGTGAAAATCGTGGTGATGATAAGGAGAGGAACATTTTGTCTGCTGTTTTTGTGTCTCCTTTTTTCAGGAATATCCTTACTTTTGAGTTTTAGGTGGAGGAAAATTTGACAGAAGAGAACCCTTAATTGGTGTTTTAAGTAGGAACCAATTTAGTGTACTGTTCATAATTTCACATCAACTTGCACACAGAATCTTTTCAAATGAATTCAGGAACCAAATCAAATATCTGTCAGGGAAGTAAATGGAGAAATGGGGAAAAGTATAGGATTCAGCTTTGTGTCAGCCATCTTAAAACGCATGCAATGTCTGGAGTTATAATACAAAAAGAATTAGATACACATTTATAAAATATTATTACTCTCTCTCTCTCTCTCTCTCTCTCTCTGTGTGTGTGTGTGTGTGTGTGCCTTATGCCAAAGTGTGCTGTGGAGGTAGGAAGACAACTTTTGCCGATTGGTTCTTTCCTTCCATTTTGTTTTAAGGCAGTCTCTCTTCTTTCTGAGGGTGTTTGTACTCCATAGAGCTTCCCCTAAGATTCAAATGATTCTCCTTTCTCTGCCTTTCATCTCATGCTAGGAGTGATTGGCTTACAAATGCACATTGCCATGTCTGGATTTTTTTTATATGGGTGTCTAGGATTCAAACTCAGGTATTCAGGATTTCATGGCTAGGACATTTGCCCATTAAGCCATACGACCAGCCCTTGACATACTTTTCTTCTCAAGGAGCCTACAAACTCTGTCAGGCGGCAGATAACATGTATGTAGAACTCTATGACCCAAGAACCCATATACCTAGGATGTTCATGTTTTTTCTCCCTGGAACAGATCAAAATGAGCAAATATTATAAAGGTTAAAGATATGTTTTTATAAATACTTTAAGGGAGATACACAATTTGACGAGGCCACAAATAGAAGACAGGCGAGGGCAATAAAGCTCAGTCTTCTGAGGCTTTGTGTGCAGAGAAGACTGAAGAGAGGCCGTGGTATTGGACTATTTTCCTGAAGTGTGGGAAGTGCGGTGTGCAGTCAGGTAAGAGTGCAGTGCTGAGAAGACTGATCGAAAAGCATGTCAGCTGTTTGAGTCGAGCTTCATGAGGATCAAATAATTAAGACGAATATGAAATTGTAAACGATGAATATGGTTAATATGAGCGTCGAACCATTTGGCAAAGAGCTGAGAAATTAGAAGTCTAGTGCAAGAGAAAAGAGTTGATATGACTCATTCTGGAGCCATTAGCACAATCAGGTGGCCAAGAGTTGGACTGACAGGGAGATGAGGAGTTTAACTCGGGACGTATTAAGTTGAAAGTACTGGCAGGACATTTGATATCAGAATGCACTCGAGCCTCTTAGTGGAAAGAGCACTCACACAGAGGAGACGACTGAAGCCTTGGAACTGCTGCAGGAGAAAGGCTTTGATCGCTGAGGATAAAGTCATTTCCTTGAACATCTCACTAACCAAACAACAGCGCCCAAGTGATGAATAAACAGGAGGATAATGTCCTGGAGTGTGGCATAATGATGGGGAGAAAGTCTTTAAAATGAAAGACTATGTGGAACGTCCCACTGTTCCAAATTAACGTGGAATCTGAGACGAGACACCGACTTTGGAGACGGAAATGAAATGTGACCTTTCCTGGGAGTAGAACAGAAGCGAGAACCAAAGATATGCTGTAATAGGTTAAAGAGAGAAGACGCAGTGGACAAAATCGAGGCAATGACCAGGAGATTTCATAATCATCAGGTTTGGTAGCAAGAGGAAAAAGAAAGAGCTACATTAATTGTAAGACACCCCCAAAAGTGAGCAATTCCACTTTTCAGTTTAAGGAAGCAGTGAATTTTAGGTAGCTGTAAAGGAATGGTGACACTTCGACAATGCTGTAAATGGCAAGAAGAGTCCCTGTGGGTGACGAGGGAACAAAGTGAGAAACAAGAGTGGAGAGAGGGAACTCCCTGAGCAAATGGGGAAGCGCACTACCATGAACATAACTGAGCTGTCCCAACGTTGTAAGATCAATTGCAAATCCAGATTGTCATAGCATTAGCAGGGTCTCCAAATGGCTCAGGAATGGTTTTGAGGAGAATCCCAGGAGTGGTAAGCCATTTTATGATGCAGCTTTGTAGGTCTGGTCTGTCTTTTCAACGATAAAATACCTTACATCTCTGTTATCATTGTCTTGCTAACATCACAGAAATGGAACAGTAAGGTCTCTGTAAGACTTCCTGCTGAGAAAGAACCCATGCTCGCACAGTGCATTCAGCAAGGAATGGGAAGGAAGCCTCCTAACACCCTTACACATTAACAACGGGAATCAGGTATGAGCGTTTCACTGGCCTGAGAAGTACAGGAAGATAGTTCTGGTATTGCCCATGCACTTCTAGAATACATGTAACCATCCTTGTGAGTTAAACGTAATAAAAGTTTCTGTGTTTTCATGTGCGAGAAGGAATATATATGAGGCTTCATCTTGGAAGTAAAATCATCTTCAAATGCCATGAAATAATGTTATAATTGTATTGTTGTCAGAGCTAACCGATAAGATGAAAAGGTACTTTCCTGTTTCCTTTCATTAAACTGAAAAATGGCCCAGGTGAGGCTAAGCAGAAAGAGATGGCAGGTGCTTCTGCAACACTCAAACAGGAAGCTTCAGTCACCTTCAGAGGAGCTGAACAGCCACTGGGCAGAAGAGGAGAGCTAAGAAGTTCCTCTGGGGAGAGAAGCAGCCAAGGGCAAAGGATGGCTTGTCTATAAACAGGAGGCCTGAGGCCTGGACTAGGTAGGAGGAGACAGGCATCTCTGCTGTAGCATTGCGATCCACCCTTCCGTCCCAACAGTTTTATTAATTATTTAGTCTACCATTCTTCTAGAATGCGGGATCATTTTTACCTTAAATACTCTTGGAATAAATTTTAAAGATTTTTTTTATTTAAGAAAAAAAAACCTTTAGGTTACAATTAAATGTATGTGAATCATGGAAAACACCACAATTTTACTTAAAATGTTGATATTTTATATATGTTGTGCTGTTTGTAACAAGGTGTCTTGATGGGTATTGCTTCCCTGCAACTCTCCTACGTTTACTATCCCTGTAGCTTTATAGTTTGTGAAGCAATGAGCACCAGGACTTTATGCTGACAAGAAACACTTGCATAGACACCAATGTGTCTTTTTGGAACACATATTACCTCTAAATCACATCTACATCCCTAACTGAAGAAATGCTACAGAAAACTTCAAATCTGAACCTGCAATTTTAACATCCTTATGTATTAATTAGATAAATATCTAAATATATTCAAAAATAACGTGTTTAAAATATAAGAGAAAGAGAAAATATTTTTAAATTAAATTTGAGTTGCCCTGTATATTTTGATTATTCAACTAAAATAAGTCTTTATTAAATTACTAGCTAATCCTGTTACCAAAAAAAAATCCCTAAAGGCATCTAGATATTCCAGATTTTATATGTAAAATACTTGCTCACTAAAAGGACTCAGAGCTATTCATGTGTAATATTTATCTTACCATAGAATATCAAATGTGAAAAGTGCACTCAAAACAAGGCTAGGTCTTAGTTCATTGTTGATGGCAATGTTTATGTCAGTTTCAAATTAATTGAACTTCTCATAGGTCAATTGTTTCATCAGTCACAAAAGCAAAACCATAGCAGAAGTGTATAACATTCACAAAAGTATGCTTTCCCAGTTTCTATATCTAATATACTCATTTTGTGTGGCAGACATAGGCTCTTAAATTTGTACAAATGCTTAAAAGATCCTGCAGTAATTTAGTGTATAAATGTTAATAAAATTGATTGAATGAGGAAATGTATGGTTTTACAGAGAATGTAAGTTGATTTTTTTTAAAAAACTATGCCGAAATTGACATATGTTTTTAAAATTAACATTTTATCACATTTAATAGAAGTTTAATATTGCAGGATTATTCAAAAATATTTTGAACTCTTGACTGTAAAATGATTGAACATAGGCTTCATTCAAACTGATTTTGGAGTTTTTTGTTTAATTAAATGGTTCTAAAAATGTAAACTGTATCACAGCTTAGTGTGCCTCTCATTTTGCAGGGGTTTATGGGCTCCATCTGCAACTATTCATCAAATTGGGTTCCTTGGCACCATGGGCCTCAGCATCCTTGTGTATAAAGCCAGAAATCTGCCAGGGCACACTTCCGTTCTGCTTCTGTGATGGCACTGTATTTTCTTAACCTCATTCTCAATTTTAATGTATTTTTTGAAGTGCAGCTCCTACTTTAAAACTGCATCTTCAATTACCATTGGGTTGGTGCTGTACCAATTTGTTCCTGTAATAACTTTAGAATCTAATGAGCAATAGATATTTAGAAATATTGCATTTATGTATTCAATGAACATATAAAACTTTTAAACATTTATTTTCTTATTTAGTGATGTGTATCTGTAAGACAGAGACAGAGACAGAGAGAGAGAGAGAGAGAGAGAGAGAGAGAGAGAGAGAGAGAGAGATGAGGAGCCCAGAATTCATGTGGAAGTCAGAGGAAGGGGACAATTTTGGTTCTTTCTTTCTTTTTTTTTGAGTATAATTTGGAGTTATTTATTTAGGTTAGATCACAGATCACAGTCCTCTGCAAAAATGGGGAATAGGAACTGGGACAGCAGCTGGGAGAAAGAGAGCACAAGCTTTATGGCTGCACTTATCGTATAAGAGACCACACCCAAGTAAGCTGGTATCTTTAAGGCTATTGACTGAAGGATTCCCTACTGCAAAGTACCACTTGACAATTGTTGGCCTTAATGTTGTTAATTTGTGCTCTCAGTGGTATTCTGTATCTTAATAATTATGGCCTTGTATTTCTTTCCATAATCTCTCTGCTATGCTCAATCCTCTCTTCTCTGCAAAATATGGCTTAGTGTTTGTTGGTTCAGTCTCTATGAGTCCCAATGTGCCTGTGTTATTAATTCTGTGAGTTTTCCTGTGGAATTCTTGATCCCTCTTGCTCCTACAATCCTTTCTCCCCACATCTGCAGGATTCCCCAAGCTCCACCTAATGTCTGAACATCTGTTTCCATTGGTTGCAAAATGAAGTTTCTCTGATGGCAACTGGGATAGCCAACAACCCCAGCACCTCCCATAGGCAGGGCAGACTGTAAGTCAAAGGTTATAATTATTAATTTTAGGCAGTTTATAGCATGGTAGGTTTTTCTTTCTCTTTCAATTATGACAGACAATTTTACTGAGTATCATAGTCAAGGGTTGTCGTCATCTTTTAGGACTTGGAATGTATTAGTCCATGCTCTTCTAGGTTTCAAATATTCAATTGAAAAATCAATTCTTTTTTTTATTGAGAAAATGAAGGAAAGTTTCCGCCTCCTCCCAGCCTCCCATTTCCCTCCCCCTCCTCCCACCCTTCTCCCCCTCCCCCCACTCCTCTCCCCCTCCCTCTCCAGTCCCTGTTTCTGTTTTAATTAATTATGTCATTGTTGAACTATTTAGACTTGTGTCATTTTTCGGTTTGATGAAAGTAAGCAGGAAAGTACCTTATCATCATATCTATTAAGATGTTCTGATAATAATGTAATCATAACATTATTTTGTAGCATTTGAAGATGATTTTATTTCCAAGATGAAGCCTGATAAATATTCTTTCTTGTATATGAAAACACAGAAACTTTTATTACGTTTAACTCACATGGATGGTTACATGTATTCTAGAAGTGCATGGGCAATACCAGAACTATCTTCCTGTACTTCTCAGGCCAGTGAAACGCTCATACCTGATTCCTGTTGTTAATGTGTAAGGGGTTAGGAGGCTTCTTCCCACTCTTTGCTGAATGCATTGTGGGAGCGTGAGTTCTTTCTCAGCAGGAAGTCTTACAGAGACCTTACTGTTCCATTTCTGTGATGTTAGCAAGACAATGATAACAGAGATATAAGGTAATTTCGCCTTGGAAAGACTGGCCAACCCCTCAAAGCTGTATCATAAAAAGACTTAGCACATCTAGGATTCTCCCTGTTTCTGAGCTTGTGAGCACAGTTTCACAATTGTCCCTAGGTCCTCCCTGTGCCCTCTCTGATGTCTTATCTTCTATTTCTTCCTCTGCTGGTTCACTTACAGACTCCTTTGGTAAGGCTTCCCTCTGTTTTCCTTTTTACCCAGACTTTCTCTCCCTACCCCTGGGGCCTTGCTTGGACCACTGTGTGGAAGTAAATGCCAGTTAGGGGCATGTACTTTCTTTTTCTGGGAGGGTAACATCTCTTGATGTGTAGTTTTCTTTGAGGTCACCTGATAGCTCTTGTTATGATGGTGTATAGAAGACTAGATTAAACCAGCAGAAAGTGTTTTCTTACTGATACATCCAGGTACTATTATAATCAATTGAAAGTTTGGTGAAATAGATGAAGAATGTGGTTACATCACCAAGAAAATTCGATTAGTCTATAAAAGCTGAGCTGGGATTTGAACTTAGAGAGTTACCTTGGCTTGCTGAGATACAGGCCAACTGGAACATTAAGAAGTCTAAGGAACCTAGTCATCTTTATATGCTCCACCCAGCCCTTCTCTTGGTATTTTTGTAAGTAGGTTGAGTTTATATACATATATATATATATATCATATTTAATAAGACATGCATTTAAATATTTCACTTTCCTATAATATAGAGAATAAAATATATTTAAAACAGGGTGTCAGGAGTCCTGGGGAGAAGCCCAGAAAAAAATGACAGGCTAAGTTTTCCTTTCTCTTTCTGGTATCAAATCAAGAACAGACTCACAGAAAAAGACAGGCAGTCGCTGAGATATCAACACAATGTATCATCTCCTCTCTGGAGAGGCTCCGTTTTGCTCACCAATTGAGCCTCCAGGCCACAATAGATTTAGTATTTATGAATTTGAAGTTTTATGGAAACATTATTGGAACTGTTGTTTTCCAAATTGTTTGCTATGTTCATCTTGTGCTTACCGACTTGTTTCATGAGTGATTTCTAATTCTTCACACTGGCACTTTTGGCTGTACTGTGAGGGAAGGAGACGCTAATGCACAGATAATGGCCATGCATTGTGGCAGGAGTGAAAGGGCTCAGATAAAAAAAGCGACCGAAACTTTCAAAGTCCATGCAGCTCAGAGGCTGATGGAAGAGTGGAGATATTGGGATCCTGAGATGGAGACAATGAGACTAGAAGAAATGCCAAAGATGGTAGCAGTGTTTTATAAAGGGTGTTGATCATCAAAATTATAATCCAATATTAATGGTTTTCTAAGCAACTGGAAACATCGTCAACAGGTTTCAGATTCTATGCTCTGCAACCTCTCTGCTGAAGCCATTCTGAACCAGGTCTAGAAAAAGCCACCCCAGGTTCCTCCTCTCTCTCTCTCTCTCTCTCTCTCTCTCTCTCTCTCTCTCTCTCTC
>JABTXL010021554.1:417000-462152 GCA_025134845.1 Neodon shergylaensis | reverse complement strand
CTCTCTCTCTCTCTCTCTCTCTCTCTCTCTCTCTCTCTCTCTCTCTCATTTCAGCACTCAGAGCCATTCTCTTCTTCCTGTGCTCAACTGCAGCACGCATATAAATGAGAGACAAATTTACTTGTCTACTTCCCAAATTGCCTTTCATTGAGTTTCACATATTATGCTCTGTCACTGTGGAAGACATTGTGAGCTAAGTATTCTATCTTGACTGAAATGTCACAGTCATTTATCTCTCCTTTTGATTACTCTTTATTGCAGGATGGACGCTCAGAAGGTTTCAAAGGGCTTTTGAAAATATATTACATATTTCTTCACGTCTGATAAATTCCCTCACATCTCCCAGTCCAACCCTACTCTCCCTTTGTTTTTCAAGCAGTTTCAAACAACAAAATCATTTTTTTTTCCTATTTACTGTTTTGCTCCTCTTCTGTTTCTTGGGATCTCAGTCCCTAGCACCTCTGAGCTTTATGCCCCATGTGTTTGTCACTGTCAAATCACCTCCCAGAGGGCTTTTAATTGAGTCTTTTCTATGGTTTGCTTTTTGTCTTCAGCACCCTCGCTATGCTCCTCTTTACTTAATAAGGGCCCCAGGCTCTGAATTCCCATCTCAGCACAGCCCGAATGGAGGGCACATCCCTTATGGTTTTGATTTGCTGCTCTTACAAGAGTGGTTACTGTTTCAGTCTGTCTTTTCTACCTACTGTATTTCATGTACCCTTGTACCCTCCTTTTTTCTCTCAAAGAAGCTTTCAAACTCTCTATCATACAAACTAGGGACTCTCAAGTCTCTTAAAAAATTAGCTTTGGATACAATGCTCAGGTCTCCTTATCCATAACACTTTTTATCAATTGTTACATCTGTGGCGTCTTATCCTTTCCCTGGTCAACTCTTGCTTGTATGTGTGGTCGTTTGGACGATTATACTTCTGCAAACTCTTCTCTAGAAACAAATGATCTTTGTAATTGATGCTTAGACTTCATTTCCTGATAAAAAAAAGTCAGTAAAATATATCTTTCCCAAGGTAATCTTTGTCAGACATCTTTCCTTATGTGCCTGCTCCACATGTTCACAAGGGTGGTCTGCATTCTGGCAACCAGGTTTAGAAACACTAAATATGGGAAGAAGAGAGGGATTCCCAAGATGCTTCTCTGAGACATGCCTTCTTAATCTGTACATCTGAGAGCGTGGGGGGGGGGGCTCATTTTGTTTTGTTTTCTAAAATAAACTTGGTCATCTTTCTGTTATTACTAAACATCCAGAACTGGGAAAGCCTGAGACAATACATCAATATATAGGCCTCATATACTAATTTCCAATTGCTCCAGAAAAATACCTCAAACTTCATTGTTTAAAACAATATTTATTTGTTACTGTATTGCTCTGAAAGTCAGAAATGCAAACTAGGTCACATGAAGACAGATAAAACTGAGGTGTAGACGAAGTTTCTTTCCCCCGCAAGTTCTTGGGGTCATTCATCTCCTCTCCATCATTGTGATTCCCCTGGTACTTGCATTCTTTGGTTCATATCCCAGCATCACTGCCTTTCTGTGCCTATTGCAACTTGTGTGGATCTGACCTCCCTGCTTCTCTTTTACAAGAACAACTGTGATTACACTGGGTCTACCCTTAGCTTTCAGAATAATATCACCATCCCATGATTCCTGCTTTAACCATATTTCTGAAGGTCCTTGCCATGTAAGACAGCATATCCACAGGTTCTGGACATGAGAACATTGACTCTCTAATTACTTCACTCTATATTAGTATTAATATGAAATGTATATATTTTCTTAGACTGAATAGCTGCATTAATTTGCAAATGGAAAGAAGACAATTTTAGTTGATATTCTTGTTGTTATGAGGCTCCTTAGCTCAGGATAGCCTTGAACTTGAGAACCTCCTTTCTCAGCTGAACTCAGGATCCTCCTGTCTCAGCTTCTTGCATGCTAGAGTAGCAGGTATGCTACACAAAACCTGGAGAGAAACTTTAAGCTCAAATGAGGCAGATACTAAATGACTAATGGAATGATATGTTTAAAAACCTTATGGAGGATATTTACAAAAGTTTCTTAGTTCACCAAGCTGGTTATATATAATTGCTGTTGCTGACTGGTTTATATATATTATAGAATTAAAATGAGTGGAATCTATTTTTTTCAGAGTTAATTCAATATATACTTGCAAGAATTGACCAGAATTTTTGCTTATAGAATTGTCACAGTTCCAAAACATTCCGCCCAGTGACATTTTCCTTTCTTATCCTGCTTCTCCTTTACTCTCTCCTTCCTTCCTTCCATCCTTTCTTCCTTCCTTTCTTCCTTACCTCCCTCTGTCCCTTCCCCGCCCTCTTTCTTTCTTTCTCCTTTATTTTTTGTTTGGCATTGTATGTGGACATAAGCACTTTGCTGTATTACCTTAGGCACCAGTGACAGCTGTCCACAGGAGCCCCACATGTTGTCTGACAGATGCTGGATTTGCTGGAATCCTTGACCCAGATCATTTCTCGTCTACCAGATGGATCACACATCTCTCAGTCTGGCTTCTGTGTCACAGTTGAGGTTACATTTTATATTACAAACTATATGCAGGCTCAGGGATTCAGAAATGAAGAACACTGGAATGAGAAAAGCTCTCAGTAACTGTATAAGCCACATATAAGTGGGTAGATCATGTAGGTTATGAGAGCATCATGTGAGTGTGCATCTCACACAGTGAAGTTGGACAAGCTTCAAATCAATCATTGGGGATGTGTTTTGTCCAGTGCATCAATGTAACACCACAGAATATAATAACCAAACATAGAAAGCACTTAAATGTGTCTATATGTCAAATCTGGTTTAATGTCTCCACATTATTTTTATTTACAGTTACCATTTTTATTGTTCTCTTAGGAAATTTGTGGGTTTTTAACTTGTGGAACTTAACATATTTTTTATTGATTTTTATTAAGCTCTACATTTTTCTCTGCTACCTTCCCCTCCCTTTCAGCCCTCTCCCAAGGTCCCCATGTTTTATCCTGGGTGAGTGTATTCTACTGAAAAAGAAACTATAGTCATCCACTTTGTTTTAGAAAATTAGTCTTTCTTTTGAAATAATTACTAATAATTGAAGATTCAAAATAATTTCTAAATAATTTCATGCTCCCACCTTCTACTTTGAGTCCAAGTGAACAATAGAGAATGTGTTAAATTATTAGATATAATCTATAGAAAGCCTAGAGGTTGAATCTGTGTCATAATAAAAAAGTTTTACTTTTTTATAAAAGTGATAACTAAATTTTCAGTTCTACTTCTTATATCCAAACATTTGTAGGCACATGCCTGTAGTTCCAACACTGGAGAGCCTGAGGCAGGAGGCTCATTTGAGTATTTGAGTCTGTAAGTTTGAGACTTTCTAGGCAATATAGTTAGACTCAGTCTTAATTTACCTTTCTTTCTTTTTTTCTTGAGACAGAGTTTCTCTGTGTAGCTTTGGTGTCTGTCCTGGAACTTGCTCTGTAAACCAGGCTGGCTTCAAACCCACAGAGATCCTTCTGCCTCTGCCTCCCAAATGCTGGGATTAAAGGCATGTGCCACCACCACCCGACTGACTTTACCTTTTAAAGTAGACTTCATGCTTAATATTTATTCTTAAATATTTTCAACTATAAATCAATAACAAAAGGCAAAAACTAAAACCTTAAATAAATTTGTCTTCTCAGTATCTGAACATGCTTTTTAAAATAAAACAAAATTTAACCAAACTAAAAATTACTTTTCTTATCAGTACTTCTCTTTTTTGCTTGGCAGCTTCTGATATTTGGCTCAGGTAATTTACAACTATAAACAAATTAGCCTACTTTTCAACCTACACTTTTACTTATTTGCGTAAAAACCAATTTTTTTTACATCACATTAGGAATTGATTATGCACATTGTCTTCTCATGTTGAGAGCAAAACATCCACCCTCAGAAAGCCAAACCATTTCAATCAACTGCAGTGATTTCTAGACAGGGAACAAATGGTGTCGTTGTACCTGGTGGTTATTAGCTAACAACTTGATAAATTTGATTGTATGTCCTCCCTTCTCCCTTCCCCGCTGTCTCATCTTTGTAGTATATTTGATAACATTTGGAAACACGGAAAAGACTCCCACTTCTTTCTACCCTCGTTCTGCAGTAATGATGTCTTCCCAGTGTGTAGAGCTCTCATGGTCTTCAAAGCGCTGCCATAGCCATTTCTCCCTTGTTCTTCACAATGCATTTAACTAGTGAGGAGAGACTGCAATCTTCCTCTTTCAACACAGGAGGGGAACTCTTCGAGCCTCAGCATCTCAGAGGACCTTAGGTAACGTTGTCTGCTGATGCCTCCAAGCCTTTAGCTGCCAGGTGGACTTTGCCATGGCATAAGCTAGGGGACAAACAAAAAGCAGTGAGGCATATTTACCTGATAATGCTTTAAATATGACTGGTCCCTCTGTGCGTTTCTTCTGCTATTCAGTAAGTAAATCCACATTTTGCTTCAATGTTTCTCCTCCAAGCATCTGATCCTTTTAGTCTGCTTCCCAGCTTTCAGAATCTAATCAGCAAAAATAATAATACTTGCCCATCATCTGCAACTTTCTCAGGTCTTGTTTGTTTATTTATAATCCCCCCCAGAACTTACTATTTTCAGATATACTATGTATTTCATGTAGCTATCACCTGGCTCCATAAACTAGAAAGATCTTTGATGGTGAGGCTTGTCATTTGCTTGTGCATGTCTCCCCCACAGCTCCGATGGTACCACTGGCAATGGGCAGGCAGAAACGCAAGAAGGAAGCCCCCAAAATGCAAGATGAGTCATTAGAACGTGCTCTCCCTTTCCTAGGTGAGGGTGAGGACTCTTGTATGCAAAGACTGATAGCCTGACTCAGAGTAAAAGTCTGACCATAGGCAATAGCTATTTAGCTATTAATACCTTGCAGCATGTGTAGCCTGGAGGGTCTTCAATAAACTCACCTTAGGAGTGGGCTCCTTGATTGCTTGGAACTCAGGGGACAGTATCCTGTGTTTACTCTCACTAAACCTGGCACCCGTGTTAAGGTCAATTCTTCTCATCTACTCACTCTAATGCATATGAGGCACTGTGGTGTTTTTAAGGAACAAATACAGAAGAAATGAAACCAGTTGGCCTGTATTAGGTAAGCAGGTAGTAGTCAAGCTTTATTTATGACTTTCCGACGAAAGCGTGGACCAGGCAAGAGAACAAACTAGAGTTATTTGGAGTCTAGGAGATAGAGTAAGTTGTCTAATCATGGTTCTCTTCTTGAGGTCAACCTTAGATGTTATTGTGTTATGCCAGAAGGAATTTGTGCTTCCTCAGCTGATAGGTCACTCACTCTGCATCTGAGACCCCTTTCCTTTCCTCACTTTCTTTCATGGATCTATGACAAATGCTTCAGCTCTGGACAATTTGCACGCACCAACTTAGGGAATGAAGCTAAGCAGAAAGCTTGCAAGAGAAAGATACCAACTCAATCGGCCCTGTCCATTAAAAGACAAATGCACACATATGTAGCATTAGTCACCAGTTATTCTTCCTGTGAGATTAGTCATCAGACCCCCTTATTAGCCTTGCTAATGCATTGGGAAAAACCAGATAATTATAATGAGCTAAATTTAGAAACAACAGTCATTTTTGTAGATTAGAAACTGTGAAAGCCAGTGCCTATCAGTCTTTTCAAGTAGAAACTCTAAGGAAGCTGTAAGAAGCGATGAATGTGATAAGCTATACTTCTCGCTGAAGAATGGCATTTATTTCTGTTCCCATGTGTGCCAATCTTCTTGAAAGAAAGTATGGTTATGCTTGGTACTATTTTCTCAGTATTCCTGATAGCACAATTTTGTTTCAGAGAGTGCTCTTGCCTTTCATTAAAGCCATAAAATGAATGTATTTATGTAACACACACCATTTTGTATGCATAGGGTAATAAAGTAACACACAATTCTGTATATGATGTATATGTATAAATGTATACTATATATGCATGTATGTATAATATATTTTCATATTATATAGACATGTATATGTAAGTATATGCATTTATATATATGCACATATATATGAACACACACAAAGGCTATTCTTTTCTTAATCATGTAATTAAGAAATTTGGATCTATGTAATTAAGAAATTTGTCTTTTCCTTAGACTTGGTGTCTCCTGGAAATGTCATAGAATTTTCATCATGTTGCCTCATTCATATGTCTGCCTAAACAAGATATGACTAGCTACAACACGAACAGAGATGCTAATAGGGAAGGAAGAACCTCACAGGGTCCCACTTACAGACACAGAACTACACAGAACAAATGTATGCTGAGAGTGGGAGAAATAGTCTTCTTCAGGGATGTCCAATACTAAGTGGATCACACCAGAAAACAAGAACACAAGAAAGACCAGACTGAATAGATTTTATTTATAAGGTTAGGCCTATATATGGAGAGGCTCTTAGCAACTTCTTATTGCTAGTATCAATACGTTTTTTAAAAACTGAAAAGCCTCAGACATCAAAGGCATTTTAAAATTTGTTTTATTTGTATGTGTAAGTGTACACACTCATGGGTACGGCCTACAGAAACCAGAAGGGGGCATTGGATTCACTGGAATTTGAGTTACAGATGGTTGTGAGCCTCCATGTGGCTGCTAGAAACACTGGTCCTCTTCAAGAGCAGCCAGTACTGCTAACCACTGAGCCCTCTTTCTATCTCAAGCCTGGGCGTTTGCTTTCTAAAATGTAATCTCATAGAGAAATCATGCTAAAGTGATCACTTTAGCCTAGGTCTTTTTTTTTTTTAGCTCGCACCATGTGAAAAAGCCCACTTGATGTAGCTTACAAATGGCTTTGCAAAATAAAAGTTTCTTTTCCCCACATCTTTCATTTATTCAATATATGTTTCCTGAGTGTGTTCCATGTGTGCCTAGTGACAGGAATCATAGAAAACGTTTTGGACTGAGCTGGCACATAGCTAAGACTCCGCTGTAGAGCTTTGTCTATTCTGCAGGCACCGCAGGTGTTCGAGAAGAAAGAAAGCCCTTGGATTAAAGCACCAGTAGCAAGAGCATGTAGACAGGAAGTAGCACCCGAATTACCAATGAAATTTAGTAGTCTAAGTACAGCTTCAGTAAGCAGAGGAAAAGACAGAGGGAAACATGATAAATAAAAGCATGCGTGTAACAAAGAGAATAGATGTTTGAAAGCAGACCCAAGTCAGTGTGAAGGAAGGTATCTCAAAGCAGTAGTAACAATGAGGGAATAAGACGATTGTGACTGAACGGATCATGAACCATATCAAGTGTAGTCAGAGGAACTTTAGCTCTTTGTATATGGAGGTAAAGGAACCATTAACGATGATTCTCCAGTAGCTTGATGTCCGAGTTTCTGGTTTCTGAAGATCCAAGTAAGGTTTAGTGAGGTGATGAAGGCCTCATCTGGAGAGTGTGAGAATGAGGGAATATTAAGAGATCCTATAGGAGGATGGCGGGGACGACTAGGAAGGCAGTGTCACATCCTAGGTGTCAGTTCCAGTGTCAGATAGGACAGTGTGCCCTTTAAAGGAACCAAAAAGTGAGGGAGACAGAAATCTCTATCATAAGGTGATAAATTGCCCATAGATACCTTTAATCCCAGCACTCAGGAGGCAGAGGCAGGCAGATCTCTGTGAGTTCGAGACCAGCCTGGTCTACAGAGCTAGTTCCAGGACAGGCTCCAAAGCCACGGAGAAACCCTGTCTCGAAAAACCAAAAAAAAAATAAAAAAAAAGGCATGCCCTTACTCTCTATTTCAGAAAATTCCAGCTTAAAAATATTTTGAACAATCAAAATCACTGGGATTCAAAGTAGGAGAGAACTTACACTTGGTTGTTTTGGTTGTACATTTGGTGTCCAGAGACGGGATATACATGATAAATACTGCGCATGGACTTTTGTATGAGTAGCTCCTGCCTCCTAACAACCAAAGCATAGATCCACCTGGGCAAGGATCTGACTCTACTTCACTGTGCAGGCTCCTAGGCTTTCTCATTTGAAAAGAAGGTTTTTATTTACAATGTTTCTTGAGAGCTACATCATTAATTTTGCTAAAATTGGAGCTGTAAGAATAAGGAGTCAAAATATTGATGATCTTTCCCACAAGCCCCTCAGCTTATCTGAGTGACAGCAGCACTGCCCAGAGCTTACAAAAGGAGATTCTGGTCCATTCTTTTTAGATCCTCATCTCAGACACGTTTGGTATTGGCATGAATGACATAGTATCCCTTCTTAGCTTTGTCATCTGCAAAGTGAGGATGGCATTGTGCCCATCGCAGAGTTACCATGATGAGTAAATACCTGGTGTAGAGAAACTATGCAGTGTTTTTTTTAATTCTGTATTTATGGCATAAGCTATGATTAACAAACTCGTTACAAAAAATTAATGATGGGATTTAGGACATAGTAAATACTCAACAAAAAATTGTCTGTCTCCTTTTAGCCTGAAAAACTTAGAAATTGTACATGTTTGTAAAAGATTTAGTTTTATTATTTTACATTATATGCATGTGCATGTCTCTGCATGTATGTGTGTAGTCCTATATTTAAGTTATATTAATATATAATTAATTTGCTTAAATTGCTAGATAATAGGATTGGATAGTTGTTTTTTGCTTGAACGATTCTTAATTTAATTGGAATTAGTTTTTATTAGAAATTGTCAACTATCAATATCAGTGCATATTTTAATATTTGTATAAAAAATCTAAACATCCATGGGAAAGTAGTAAATATATTGTTCTGTATTTATATAACAAAATAGCTACACTGCAATTTTAAATAATGATATATTTACAGTTGTCAGCATCAATAAATATCAAAGCAAATGTGAATTAAAAAGTGAGGTACAAAACAATATTAAAACTAGTGTTGGTACAAATATAATAAAATAAATTATGCAACACGATAAATGAATTGTGAATTGCATTCATATCTGATGAGGAATTCAGAAGAATAGTCTGGGGGAAAGAGTAAAAACTCAACTTAATTAAAAGTTTTGTTGTTCTTTTAAAAAACAAAATAAATGAATAAGAAGCAAAATGACAAAAGAAGGACACTGAGTTTGGAGGTCAGAGTGTTTGTTGTATTATGTTTTGTATTTTCAAGCTTTCGAAAAAGAAAAGTATTTTGCTAAGTGGGGATTGGAGCAAAATCGGAATTTAATAGACTGCATACCACCCTAAATTTGGGATGATTTGTTAAGACCTGTATTACTCAAAAGGAATTCTTATTCCAATCCCTGAAAGAACTTTAGTATTGACTAACGTGGACATTTGCTTGCCTCTGAAGTATGTGCCTACATAGGAGAAATCTTTGTCTTGAAACTTTCAACAGAATACCTTAAAAATGCTTACAGACTCTTGGAATTTCTGTAGTTTGAGTACCCATGAAATGAGATGGTCTGGCTCTAGGCACGGGCTTGATAGAACAAATTTTGCACAACATAGATGCCCACTAGTAAGATCAAAGCACAAAAATTCCTGCCAAAGTCACTCAAGGAAACTGTATAATAAGCTCTCTATTGTAATACCATTTAGGACTTGCTCTCTGTATGTGGAAAAAGAATTGCTGTGCCACTTAGAAGAAAGCAATGCAAGAGTCCAGTATTTTCTGAATATCCATGAATGATCTCTATTAACACATGTCAATAACAATATTCTAAAATTGATTTTGTGTAGCTCTGAAATGCAATACAAGAAATGAGCCGAGAAGGATTTCCCTTTGATTCGAAATTCATTTTACTTTATATGATTTTTCCATCCATTTTTATCCCTCACACATCCCTGTCTAAATCAGTTTAATTCTGTGTTCTGGTTTTGTAGTATATAGTGTATGTTTTACAAGTCACCAGCATATTTAGTCAACATTCTTCAAAGCATGACATTCCCAGATTCAAGAGTATCTTCAAATGATGATGATTTCATCATTTTTTTTTTACCAGCAAAGTAGTTGAGCTCTTTCATGGTAAAGGTCTACCAGTCCAGGAGCATGGGGCATGTTACCATCATCTAGTGTATATGATTCCATTATACAGTATCAAGACGTTTTCATTGTAGAACTCTTCTATTTCTTTAGTGATGTTTAATCCTAGATATTTTACTTTTATTTTTGTTGCTTTTGCAAATGATATAATTTTGCTAATTTCTCCTATTCAAGTTCACTGCTAGTATATTTAAAGGGTACTGATTTTTTAACATAATTTTCTATCCTGCAACTTTACTGATAGAGTTTATTAAAATCTAAGAATTTTCTAGTAAACTATATAGGGTCTTTGATGTGGAAATATATGTTATCTGCAAGCAGACATAGCATGACTTCTTCCTTTCCTATGTTTATCTCTTCTATATTTTCCCTTGCTTAGTTGCTAGAGCTAAGATGTAACACACTGTTTTGAATAAGAGATGTAAAAGTGGGCATCTTTACTCTGATTTTAGTGGAAATTCTGTCTGTCTGTCCCCATTTGCTATAATGTTTGCTGTGGGTTTGTTGTACAGTATTTCTTCTAATCATGATAAACACAAAATAAGAATATATATTGTCTTTCTTAATCACTGACCATAATGGCTATATTCTAGATAAATTTATTAACAGTAAGTAGATGACAGATAGATGGAGAGATAATAATAGATAATAGATATATAGGTATGTAATAAAGTGGATAAATGATAGAGGATGATTGATATTTGATTGACAGAGGGGGTGATATTCATACACACATAGAAATGTATATATTTATACATATACATACATATGGATACATTCTCTTCCTAGCCTATTCTAGAGACAGCCTAGGAATCTTTATCATCATGAATCCTAATTATTCTTGCTAAGGATGTATTTCAGAATCCCTTCCACTTTACAATCCAGGTAATTAAATGTTTTATCAATTATACTGATTTTGACTTGAGACCATATTTCCCTTTCAGTTTTGGTAATAGATTACCTTCATATATCCAGAAAGCAAATTTTACCAAAATTGTATAATACTTATGCCATAAAATAGTAGTAGTTTTATTGTCTTTAGGCGTGACAGTGACAATTTATAATTAATTAATTTGATGCATTATCATCATGAATTAAATTGGTAGAGTAAGTTTTCATTGATAATTATGTTGTATTTTAGATATGTAGTGCACTATATATACTTCATATTTAATATTTGCAACAAATACACTAATTAGACATAGTTATATAGATTACAGAACTGGGTTATACTGCAGCTAAATAATTTGACCAGTAATATCAGAGAATATCAATCTCCATTCTCAAATACACAGGCTAAACCCTATAACTGTAATACTGTGTGCAGAGTCAGAGTGGGGTCTGTCTGTATTCAGTTCACAAGTGCCAAATGCTGAATATTGAAGACTTAAGTGAGCTACTTCTTAGACACGCCCATTGTCAGAAAAGATCAGATCTGAAATTAAATTACATACAAGACAAAGGTGATAAATATTTACATCACAATCATTCCTTGATCGTTGCTTTCTTGTATAGGTATACTTGTTCAGATTGCTTACATGTGCTGTGTCTATGAAAGACCATCCTCCCAATTCCATGGTCAGAGACTTCACACTAATAATTTGAAATCCCTTATATACAGGAGAATTCATGCCACGTAAATCGGTAAATGTTGTGAATCTGTGTTTGTTTATTTTTCTTGGTATCTGATTGTCAAGCCTTTACCAGCAAGACACACTGTGCCAAAAACAGAGGAAGCTTACAAAGTTGATACCATAAAAGCCCATCTTTATGACCAAGATATCTATTTTATAGTATCCAGCTGCTGGCAATGTCTGAGATTGCTGACGTTTGATAGTCTGTTTAGTTTCTAAGAGAACACTGAGACTTTGAGGGTATGGAGAGGCTTTTTTA
This sequence comes from Neodon shergylaensis, assembly GCA_025134845.1. Lineage (NCBI taxonomy): Eukaryota > Metazoa > Chordata > Mammalia > Rodentia > Cricetidae > Neodon > Neodon shergylaensis. The sequence continues at coordinate 450,224 of JABTXL010021554.1, read as the reverse complement.
AGATTTATTTTTAGTTATTTGTATATGTGTGTATGTGTCTGTGTGAGTGTATGTCACAAATTTGTGGGTTTCCATAGAGGCAAGAAAGTGATTTTGGATGTCTTGGAATTTGAATCACAGACAGTTGTGAGCCACCAGACATGGGTTCTGGGAATCAAACTTAGGTCCTCTGGTTCTCTTAACCATTGAGCAATCTCTCCAGCTCAGGCTTTGTCTGTTCTATATCTTACCTCTGTGTTTGGATGAAACATTGCAATTTGTAGGTAATAATAAATAACAAATTCATCTTGAAATCAGGTTTGATTTTGCTATTCTTTTTATAAATATTATATATTACATTTTCTAGAAGTCAGCTATAGTATAGAAATGAGCAATAATTTCTTCATATGTATTTCCTTTTCCATACCATTTCTATTCATAACTATAATACCTACATCTTTTCAATCTTGGTAAAAATCATTATGAAGGCTGGAAAGATGGCTCAGATGTTAAAGCACTTGCCTGGAAAACATGAAGAATGGAGTTCTGATCCTCACAACTCCCATAAACAGTACATGTGTTTGGCAACCCATATGTAACTCTAGTTTCAGAAGTTAGAGTTGTATGATCACCATGGGCAAGTTATCAAATGAGACTAACCCTATTAGTAAGCTCTAGATTGATTGAGAGATTCTGCTTCAAAGAATAAAATGGAAGTATGGTTGGGGAAGATTTCCAGCACCAGCCTTGGAATTCTACATACATGTCTACAAGGTGTTCATCCACTGAAAACAGAGACATGTTCTAGACATATGAAATACTCATATGCAGAAAACACATAAGAAGAAAAGAATAAATATTGTGAATCTTTATAGCTGATTTGCTCTGCTCTTTTTTAACATTTGTAGAACACAATACAGTTTGAACTGATGTGATTATATGTGGGGCTAGAAAGAAAACTGATAATATGTATCAAGTTATTGGCCAAGATATTTAATTGCTACTTGATAATATTTTTCACACAACATTCTTGATCACTAAGTTTCTGATTAGAGCATGACCATCCAATATCCAATATTGTGCCTTTCTTTTCTAAACCATTACTGATTAATTTCCCTGCATTTTCTGGGAGGTGCTAGAAACTTCTCATCAAAGCAGTTTACAAAGTTGATGTCTGTATTCTATGAAGATATTATGAGCAATGTTGTTAAAGCTAATGTTTTGAGTTATGTTGTTTATGTGTTAGTCACAGCAAAATGATAAGGAATATTTGTGAAGAATTACCGAGTCTCATTTGCCCACTTTCTTTGTACCCAGTACGTGAACAGCATAACTGAATAACAATAGCTAACCAGAATTTTTTTAAATTATATAGCTTTCATATTATCAATCATTTTATATGCTTTGCGTTATATAACCTAGAAGAAATGACAGTATTTAAAAAGTATGCATACCAGAAACTTGTGAGAAAGTTTAGGTTCACATACTCTACCTCACTGATATTCTCTTTATAAATGCTGTTAGACATTGTGTCTGTTTTGAAGCTGTTAGAATATGGAAATAAGTGAGAAATTTGCATATTTTATTCTTACACTGGGTGGCAAATATATCTTAGTTCAGTATTTACATTTTAGTGAGTCTATATACTTAAAAGGAATTTTTCTTGGGCTAATTTAAATTGTTCTATGGCTTTTCAAGAGTAAGTACTTTCAGGCGTTTTTCAAAAATGTGTGTGGAAGGCCCAGGCCATTGGAATAAAGACATCCAGACGAACTGCATAGGAGGTTAGGACAGAATCTTAGAAGCAAACAGAACAGAGGCCACGTTTTAGAGATGTGTCTTGACATCCCAGGACTAAGTTTACTAAATCATACTTGCTATAGCACTTTCCAGATCAGGAAAAGTATCCACTACAGTTGAGGAGCTAAATTCTGCTATGGGTGGACATTGTTAGCCTTCGCTTGGAACCCTTCACCCTCCAGATTTTCCAGGGTAAGAAAGGTCTCCCACCATATGCGATCATAAAATAAGCATCTGAGCCTTCACCACTGTCCTTTGTTCTCTCAACTATAGGATCCATCCTTGGGCCCGACACTTGGTTTGAGCCTAGGATGACACTTGCCCTTCATCTAGAGTTGACTGCATTCTCTCCTTACTTACATGCTATGCAAAGTTCCTGGGGCAGATGGAGGCGAGGTAGTGTGACTTACTCTGCTGAGTCTGATAGTAACAAGTGCACTTTTCACACTAAAGTCTTCATATCAGTTCTCCTGTTAAGTCTATGCCCTGACCCAGTAGACTGAAAACTCAAATTCTATGTGATTTCCAAAGCCATTCCACTGCAAACACCCAGCAGTAAAGATGGCTGTAAACTGGGTTCCTATCTGCTCTGTGTGTGTGTGTGTGTGTGTGTGTGTGTGTGTGTGTGTGTGTTGTAGGAATCCAAATGCTTTTGCCTAATCTCCAACAGATCTGATTCTGTTTTTGTGTCAGGAGGACCTATGGTCTTCAAACAGGGAAAGGGAAAAATAGAGACAGACAGACAGAGACAGACGTGATAATGCAGCGATTTTCTGCCTACTCTCCCTGCCAGGAAGATTTAAACTGTGAGGTTAGGGGACTGAGGGTGTTGCTGATTGCATGGGGAACCCTTCACTTGCTTCATTTGTTTACTCAGTGACTTGGCATTGTATTGGGAAGAAACTGACTATACTCATGGTGAGCTTGAAGAATTGAAATATGGCTGTCCATTTTAGAGAAACTTCCTACTGCAGCAGATAGGAACAAATACAGAGATCCACACTTAGATATTATGCAGACAGAGAAAAACTTTGGAACACTAGGCTTCCAATGGGAAGTCTCCATCAAATCCCTCTCCTTAGGGATCAGAGAACCCTGCAGAAGAATAGGAAGAATAAAATGTAAGATCCAGAAGGAATGGAGGACACTATGAAAACAAGGTCCTCTAAGTCAACATGATCAAAGCTCTTATGAACCCACAGAAGTGAACCAGCATGCATAGGGCCTGTATGTGTTTTCAACAGGTGCTCTGTGTATATAATATTACTCCAGTTTAATGTTTCTATGGAGTTCTTGAGGGTATGAAAGAGTAGGTCTCTGTTTCTTTTACTCTGTTTCTTCTCTTGAGCTCCTTCCTTCTTTCTGTTGATTTTTTTTTGTTCAATTCCAATGCGTGAGTTTCTGTATTATATTATATTCTATATTGCTATCTCTTAGATAGCAGGCTGCCCTCCGCTTGCACAGCACTGTTGAGGAGGGGAAAATATATGCATAGGTAAAGGGCTGGAGAAAAAGAATGGAAATTGTGTCGTCCAGGTGGCTTTAGGATCTTATGGAGTAGAGTACGATGCCACTGGGAAGATCTAGGTGGATCTGAGTTGTGTAGGAGTTTCCTGTAGATAAATTAACTTTTGCTCCACCAGTCACCCCCCACACATAATGGCTGATGAATATGTAAGCAACTGCATTGTATGTAAAGCCTTGGAACTAAAAGGCTCTCCCCCTACCCAGTACCATTTCTCACCCTCTAATTTTATCTGATCTTCAACAAAGCATTAATGATCTTAAGGATAATCTCTATTTTGATGGGCTGTTTTATAACTCATTTAAATAAATCAACATGAACTATAGGGAAAAAAAGAATATGCATTGACTGATGGTCCCCTCCAGTGCTTTTCTTGAAATTAGTGAAAGAAAGTTTTCCTTTCAGATGTTATTTCTGTTCCAGAGGCAAAGCTGTTTTAGCATTCATTTCCCCCTGCTGAGATGCCATAGCATTTTCTTTATTATAAGTACATTTATACCGGTAGATCATGCTGAGCATCTTACAAGTTGATTAAAAGTTTTTATCTTATCCTTCCAGAATTAGGGCCATTTTAATGCTGGCAGCTACTGTTTTTTTTTTCTTGAAAATACGTCATGTTTTCCTGGGCTCTTGTCAAAAAGTTTGAATTATATCTTGAATGTTGCGAGAGTGGTTTCTATCATATTGCTTAAAATGGCATTATGTTTCGACAGTAATGGGTAATTAACTTTGTTACTGTCAGGTTGCATGTGATCTCTCCTACTGTTCTTGGCAACTGAAATCACCATTCAGCTTGCTTTTATTTTCTTGCTCATTGTTTTTGTTTATTTTTTACCAAAAAACTATAAGTGTACTGATATACAGCTACAATGTGATGCTTTAATATATGTCTACCCTAGGAAAAAACTGGAAAGTCAACACTGACTACTGTTTTTTGCAGTAAGAACATTTGAAATCCCCTGCCTTGTTTTTTGTTATGTATACATTAGTACCTATGACTACGATCTATGCATTTGACCTCAGACACGTTCCTTGTAACACCCAACAAGGACCAGAAAGGTTACTATTATAACTTTACCTACTTAGTTACAGTTCCCAGCTAGTTTTGAAAGAGACTTCTAAACCTGGTTGTCTCCCATACTATCAATTTCCTCACGATGGTGTCATGCATGTTCTTTCAGTGTCCTAATCAGAGCAAAGGCTGGAATAGACAGATGGTGTATCTGTGATAAAATAAAAGAGAGAGAACAAAAAACAGTAGGTGTGTATGCACAATGGAATACTATACACATAAAAAGTGAAATTCTGTCATTTACCACAACATGGGTGGGTCTGGGGATCACTAAGGCATGTGAAGTAAGCCAGGCACAGAAAGAGAAGTTCTGTATGATCTTACTCATGTGGAATGTAAAAACTTTGATTACCAGAGGCTGGGTAAATGGCTTGGGGTGGGTGCTGGGATAAATGGCTACTTAGCTACAGTTACATAGAAGGATAAAAAATTCAGATTACTAGTATATAATATAATAAATGTAGATACCAAAAGTTTACTTGTTTTTCATATATCTTGTTTTGAAAGATTTTGTCTTAAAGATGATGGCTATTTGAGGAGAGGAAAATTACAACCTGATTTAAACACTGTATACTAAACACATACATTGAGATACCATTAATTATTCTATTAATATATAAATTTTGTTTTTATGTGTCAGTTCAGATAAATTTGATTTTAAACATTATAGTGCAGCATTTCTTCCACGAATTAAAAATAAATTGAAATTTATGCCCTGGCAGTGCTGAAGTATGCATGAGCAGCCTATATGGTGGTTCTGTTGAACTTGTCCATGTTGGGTTTCATGGTCTAAGTTGAAGAGGATGACTGACTATATATCTTCCTCAAGTGGGCATCATATCTCATTACAGATGGTTATGAGCTTCCATGTGGCTGTTGGGAATTGAACTCAGGACCTTTGGAAGAACAGACAGTGCTCTTTACTACTGAGCCATCTCTCCATCTCATAGTTATTTTTCTATTAATATTATACCTGCTTATTCCTTAATACTAATATGTGTATGAAAATGTACATTTTCTCATTGAGATCTACTGCAATCTGAACACTAAGTTCTAGTGCTTACTCCTTAAGAGACGTGGAACTCGCACGTTCATTAGTTGTCTGTAACAGGTTGGTTCTGAACATCACTGCACTTATTGTGAGACATTGAAACAGTCGTATTATTTAATCTAATGGAGCATAAAAAGACATAGCAAAAAGATGATGCTGTTAAAGGTCCTTTAGACAACTGTTTGTGGATCTTGGTTGTTATGGTGTCCCTGATTGGTATCAAATGGTCTCTTAATTAATACACATAAATTGTTAAAAGGAAAGGAAAACTGGGGTTAAATGGATTTAGGAATAGAATGGATATTAAATACCACAGGCTCTGCAAATGCTGCTAACTAGTTAGCCACACATATCATGTGACAACAATTTCTGAAAGATGCAAATAAAAAAGTTTTCTGGTGATGAAGTATCGGCTCTGAGGAAGAAACAGGCAGAATTTGGTGTGATGCGGAAACTTCTAACTCCAATTTGCTGATGGCTTATCTGTGGAAATGACTGCCAGGAAGGAAGAGAAACACTGTTTTCTCCTTAAATCCTTGTCAGGTGTCCCCTGCCTATCCTCAGTTGCCCATCTTTATTCTATATCTGGAGACAATCCCCTTTCCCTGTAGCAGCAGGGATAACACGGAAAATGATGCTCGTGCTCTGGGTTCATTTGTGTGCCCAGATAACCTGTAACTCGGATATCATGATTCTCCTTTTACAGTGGAGGGACCTGATGTTCTGAAACGTGATGTGATTTATCTACCATCACACTGACAGCTGTGGTGGGACTGGATTACAGCACACATCCATCCAGCTCTCCATCGAGCATCTGTACCTGTTACATGTGATGTGCTGTTTAGAGGGATGAGCTCATCTGGGAAAAACAGACCTCTATGCCTCTCAGGAAGCTTTCACATCGTAGATATGGAAAAGCCGCACACGCAGGGTAGTGCTGGAGAAGCATTGTTCCCTCTAATTTGTTCTCTTTCCTTTGTTCTCCCTCTTTTCTCTCATCACACTTGGTAAATACGTGAGTCATCTGAAAATGTGCGCTTCACTTTAGGTTATTCTTTTCTTGATCTGTTCTATAATGAAACAATCTTCAGTGACTGAAGGCAGCATAAAAATAGCAGAACTGTGAGAAAATAGAGCTCTGGAGCCTAACTTGTGTGCTAATCTTTGCTTTCCATTAATCTAACTTTATGTGACAACTACACTAAAACTGAAGACATCAACCTGACTGACGGGTTTACCTTTTAGAATTGCACAGAATCAAAACACTCATAACGGACAGGAAAAACCCTGTGTACTACAAAAGTTTAAAAATAAATCAAATTATACACTAATCAGTTCCATCAACATGGCTTCCCTAACCTTCTTCTAAATTACACGAAGGTTGTGGCATTTCTTGGCCAGTGGTGCTAAATATAAGCAGATTATTTTGTGCCAGCTCCTTGTACTTTTGCTGACTGACACAACAATTAAGGAAACAAGTTTCCTTTGTAAATTACAGCTCCGTGCAGCTTTGAGTAAGCAAAAGTGTACATTGGAAATATTTTTAGCTTGACATGGAACTTACCAAAGGCTCCTAATTAAGCATTAAAGACTGAGAAACTATAATTGTAGATGCCAAAGTAACTGGGAAATCAGACCTTTGGTGGGATCAATCTTAAACTAAAGCTATTGCTTGGAAATCCTCTGGGGAAAGCCTTTTTATGTCTCAGCATTTTCTTAGACAGAAGAGTACCTCGAATAGTGTCCACATGATAAAAAATTCAGGTGTGCAGTTCATATGCAGAGAGTAAATGCAGAGAATGTGTACCATGTGCAAGTGAGAAGATTGCTGTGAGCTCTGCTCACTTGGGGTAAGGAAAGAAGCCCCCAGAGCCTTGTCCTGGGGAAGGAACTCTACGAGTGTTCCTTGTCTTCAGGTCAGATGTGGATATCGCCATGAAGTTCCCATATTAGAAGCTGCATTTGAAAACTGTCTTACCTGTAAACTGATTTCAAAACTACTTAATCTCCTGGGCCACATTTGTAATATAATGATAAGATGATATTAAGCCAAATGTTCCTATTCAGCTCAGATTCCCATTATTGCTCTGTGGAGACAATATGCTTTCTATAGTTAAAAGGTAAACAGCTCTCTTCTCAAAGCATCTGTTCAATTAGTGAAATGTTCAGGATAAGTACCATAAATTAATTTAAATTAAAAATTATTGAGATACTGTTGTCATAACAAGTCACAATGTGGTGACTGGTTCAATTATTAAGGTAAATCTGTGAAAATGCAAGAAGATTTTATATTCATGCAATTTTGTATCCTAATATGAAATGGTGTTCTTTGACTATCACTGTCTAACTCATTCAGATTTTTACTTGAGGTTTTATTATTCCATTTGATTGAGGTTGGATTTTCCTCTGTATGCTGTGAATACTATTGGTGAATAAAGAACCTGCCTTGGCCTGTTGACAGGGCAGAATTTAGGTAGAGAGGGAAAACTAAACTGAATGCTGGGAGAAAGAAGGTGGGGTAAAAGAGAAATCATGTAGCCCCACCCGAGAAAGATGCTGGAACTTTACTCAGTAAGCCACTGTGATGTGGCGATACACAGATTAATTGAGATGGGTTAAGAGTTAGCCAATAAGAAGATAGAGCTAATGGACCAAGCAGTGATTTAATTAATACAGTTTCTGTGTGATTATTTCTGGAATCTGGGTGGCTGGGAAACGAACAAGTGACCTCCTCCAACATTTGATCTCAACCCAGTAATTTGGGTAGCTAAATGAGTGTCACAGAATACACTGTAAGCAAAAACTCTGTTGATATCCCCTGATTTTGAAGCATTTACTGTGATTACCAGTAATGGATGCATTTACTCACTGCATCGCCCAGCACTAATACTGAACCAGTTGTATCTAGGTGAGGGGACTGAGCTGACCTTTATGTAATGAATTAGATTTCTACCCAGTCGTTGTTACTGTAGTCTTTCAGATAGCATCAACACTGTGTTTTCACTCTCCCAATCCACTCCTCTTCTTTTCCTGTTTAGAAAAGAACAACTCTCTCATGAGTAACAACAAAACATGGCATATCAAGTTGCAGTAAGGCTAAGAAATTCCCCATGTACCGAAGCTGAGCAAGGAGACCTAGTATGGGGAGTTGGGTCCCACAAGCCAGCAAAAAAGTCCGACAGCCCCTGTTCCCACTGTTAGGAGTCCCGCAAGAAGACCAAGCTGCACAACTCTAAAATATATGCAGAATGTCTAGGTCAGTTCCATGCAGGCTCCTGGTTGTTGGTTCAGTCTCTGTGAGCCCCTGTGAGCCTAGGTTAGTTGATTCTGTCAGTTTTCTTGTGGTTTCCTTGACCCCTCTGGCTCCTACAATCCTTTCTCACCCTCTTCTACAGGATTCCCCGAATTCCACCTAATGTTTGGCTGCTGGTCTGCATCTGTTTTTATCAGTTGCTGGATTAAGCCTCTCTGATGACAATTGGGCTTGGCACCAGTCTCGTCACAGGAGATGCACAGTTTCAGGCTACTTATCTGGTATTTCTAGGAATCTTACTTGGGTCTTCCTTGTAGATTCCCAAGAGATTCCCTTGCACCAGTTTTTTGCCTGAGACTGAAATGCCCCCTTTCCCGTATTCTCTTTCAGTAATCTCACCCTCTAGCCCTCCTCCAATCTGATCCCATCCCCATCTGCTCTCAGTCCACTCACAAAATCTCTTCTATCAAGGAACAAAGGAGAAAAATACCAAAGTGTAGTACCTGCACACGGAATGTGATGATCAAGCAATGCAACTCTCCCTTAAGCATTGAATTGCACTGGTCTCATGCGCACACAGTTTCATCACAATAACCCACCTTGGGACATTCTCAATGAGTCTGGTTGTCACCACTATTTTTTAAGACAGTTATGGAGCTATTCTTGGGAATTAATTTTTGAGCCATTTTATGAACCACAGTCCTTTATAAAATCTAGCCTCCCAACTTTAAAGTTCTACTGTAGTTTCGAAAACAACAGCAGAAGAAAGGATTGCTCACAGTTCATTATCTGCCTTCTTCCTCTGATTTGTCTCTACAATACACTTGGTAATTAAAATATTAAAACTGATCCTCAAAGACAAGAAAGGAGTCAGCTGTTTAAATTCAAAAGGTACTGTTGACATTCACTGTGAATCCTCTCTGAAAGACTTTAGCTAATGAAGGCATTCCCGTTTATATTTATAGTCCATTAAACAGATTTCAGTGGTTACTTAGCGGAACCCCAAATGGGCCTTACTCTTTTACAGTTGATTTATGCAAATGTTTTCCATTCTCCATATTCTTTGCTGGAAAATAACAAAGGGAAAAGAGAGACAGTAAGGGATATGGCCATGAAAGTATCCTGAATGTAGTAAGACCCAGCCCTTTGGGAATAATTTCTTGTTTTCCCTGAGTCCTTAGTGGTGATGAGAAAAAGACGCTCAATAGCAATTCCCAGGAGAGGAAGGGATAGGAATTTACTTGCAGACTGTCTTTAGGCAAAACTTAAATCTCGAGCTTTGGTCTTTATCCTGCCTGTTTTCTCTACCTAAATAGCTGATGGCACAAACCCTCTCGGGGAATTAATTTCTTATTCTATGCTTGCTTTCAGGAAAATGATAACAATAGGCACCATGCTGTTGTGCTTATGTCCAACCATTAATATCTACCTAGAAGAAAATTTCTTTGAAAGAAAATGCAGCCTTTCTTTGACCGAGAAGAAAACTTAACTCCCTCTGCCTTGCTTTCATTCACCAGAAACATCAAAGAAAGACTTGCGGTGGATCCAATAAAAGGCAAAGTGCAAAGTAAGTCAGGCCTGCAACTTGGAAGGAGAGTCATGACCTTTCTTAGAGGAGGGACTGAATAGTGTAGAACTTTAAATCACCCCTGCTGTTGGAATAACATCCCTTGGTTGTGAATAGCTTAGTAGAACCTTGAATTCTGAAATTATAACTCCATCTGGAAAAGCCAGGACAAACAAGCTGCAATGAAAACCACCCGTTTCCACAGGAAATATATTAAAGTAGTCAAATCCATGTCCCAGAGGTGGCAAGGATATTAGAGCAGTGATATTTGCTGAGCTCATGAAAGGCCGGGTGTGACTATTACTACACCATCTTCATAATAAACTCCCAGGACAATATTGATTCAATATCGATACGGTCTACTATTGATAAGAATAAATGTCTGTAGACACGCACATTGATTATCTCTAATTCATTATTAACAAATGTATTTAATTAGAAAGATTAAAATCAAAGAGTTTTGAATAATTTTGAATAAAAATCCAGATTCCAACCTGGTTTTGTAACTCGAAGTATCTTTTACCTTGAATTATACCTAATCCAAGAGAAAAATTACAAGTAAATAGCATTCAAGCCTTCAGACATTTGGTAGACGTTAAATATGGCTATTTGATTATGCTTGCTATAAAACAGCCAAGAGAAAAAAGGAAGAAAAGATGAAGGACTCAGCCAGTTTAACCAGACATACAACAGCATTTGAAATTTAAACTGTTTAACCTCAGTGTTCCCAAAGTGATCATGAGTAGTTTAAATAAATGGAGAGCAGGTAAAACAATGACCTATACTATTAAATTTCAGGGGTGAATGAAGACAGGTATTTCAAATCATGCAAAGACATTCTTAACCAGATCTGAATTTATGAATGAGTCAGGAGTTCGAGGCTTCATGTGAGCGTGTGAAAACTGATTGTGAGATTTGTATGTGCATCTTTAAAAATAAATCTTGAGTACTCTAAAATCCAAACCTAGACAACCATATTCATTTTTTTTCTTTTTTCTTTTTTTTTGGGGGGGGGGTTCAAGACAGAGTTTCTCTGTGGCTTTGGAGCCTGTCCTGGAACTTGCTCTGTAGACCAGGCTGGTCTCGAACTCACAGAGATCCGCCTGCCTCTGCCTCCCAAGTGCTGGGATTAAAGGCGTGCGCCACCATCACCCGGCTAACCATATTCATTTTTAAATACTTTCTTTTATTCTTCAAAATATATGTTTTGTTCATATTATTTCCCCTTGCAACTCCTCAAATTTCTTCCCTACTCACCCAGCTTCATGCTCTTTAATTTAGTTTTAAAATTAAAAAAACAAAACAACAAAATCCCACATGTGCACGCACACACACACACACACGCATACACAAAAATACAGAGTCTAATTCGTGTTGTTCATGGGTCCCGCCAGGAAGTGTGGTTGATATACCTGATGACACTCACCAGGAGAAAACTGATTTTTACTTTCCCATCAAGCATCAGTGGAAACAGCTGCTTGTTTGAGAGCGGGACTTTGTGTCCACTTCCCCTTCTCAGTGGGGGGAATTTGTCTGGTTTGACTCTGTGCAGTCCTACACATAATGTCACAGTCTCTGCAAGTTCGTGTGTGCCTACGCCTTGCTGAATCTGAAAGAAGCTGTTTCCTTGGAGTTGTCCATCACCTCTAGTTCTTACACTCTTCCTGCCCCCTCTTCAGCATCCAACCCCAAATCTTGACGGAGAGGATTTGACAATGACATTCCACTCAAGGGTGAGCACTCCTCATGCGAAGACTGCACTACATACTGACTGTGGTTTTTAATATCATTTATGCTCATGCCCTTCCTATAAACTGGTGAAGCAAGTTTATAAGAAGAGATTTTATTTTATAATCTGTTTTTTAATCCAAGAAAAAAATATCCATTGAGAGATCTGTGTAATGTTTTAAGAGATTTGCTGTTGGGTGAGGGATGTAAGACTGAGGCACTATTAGAACAGCCAAGCAGAGCTGCTGTCCAGCTCAGACGACATGATTCAATGTCTGGCTTTTACTTGGAACTGAAGTAGTTTGCATTTTCGGCATGACTTGCTCAGTTGGAACACCCTGTGATAACATGTACTCATAGTTGCTCCGGGTGCTTTCTATGCACAAGAGAGACAGACCTGTGAGATTTTAGCTCTGATTTTTCACTCAGGTTCACTAAATGTTATATATTGAGTGCCTACTGTGTGCACAGAGGAACTGCTTTATCAAGTTCATGTGGATTCCTGCTGAACACATCTCTGCATGACTCTTGCCCTCAATTCTCCCGTGGGAATAATAATTTTTCACACTTATCTAGTTCCTGGAGATTCTGTGAAAGTTGACAAGGGAATGTTTGTGAAGGATGTGAAATTCTCAGATGGATGTATTATATAAACATAGAAGAATGATGTCTTTCCAGGCTGCAGGCAGAGCCTGGCGTTTTGTTAGCAAACTGTGTTTTCCTGATGGGGTGTTATTGTCCTGAGGCTGTCTTATTCTGAGATATCTTATACTTATTTTATTAATACACTTACTGACTCATGGCCCAGTGGAAGATAAGGATATGGAAATTAAATTATATTTTGCTAAAGTACGGACTAAAGTATCCTAATCTCTTTCAGTCCTTTTGAATGGAAGACCTCAAATCTTTGTATAGTAAAGAAAAATAATGAAGACTCTTGCTTCTTCCCTAACAGATGCAAAAGATATTCAAAGCCCTAAAGTGATTGACTGCTTAGAAATGTCTCATAAATAATTTAAGGGGATACTTTCTAAAGTTTTATTGAATTCCAAAGTAATTTTGCAAGCCACCACATTAAAACAATGTATTATCAGGTTGAAGATGCCATCGGAGAAGGCTTTTCAAAATGTAGTTCATCAGAAAGCAAATCACTGGAAAGTTTTAGTGGACACATAGAAGAACCTGATGAACACCTCTACCATTTAAACTTGTCAACACGCATCTGAAATTATCAGTTCAATGGCACTTCATGTAAAATACAGTTTTGCACCTCTTCTTGTGTGTGCCAACAGTTAGCAGTACTAACTGCCACTCAGAAGTCAGGCATGGAGCTCATCCTCATGGTTAATCTGAATCCAAGTCAACAAAGACTCCTGGGATTGAAATAAGTCTAGCTACTGGTACTTCCACTCAAAACACTTCATACCCTCTGGGCAAAGTTTTATTCCCATTTTTAAGTATTGGCAGTTTGTCAGTCACTTTCTTCTGTGTCCTGCAGAATGTCTGGCAGACTCTTTCATGAAGCAGGAACCTCAAAGAATCATCTCACCTTCTTTAGGCAAGTGCAGCAGTCATTTTTCTGAGGGTCCAGTCAAGCAGTTCAGGCCAGAGCAGTTTCTTGCCCAAATGAAAATCCATGAGGAGTTTCTTTATGCCCGTCATCTTCTTGAAGTAGATTGCTGCTGCCAGGAACAGATGTGTCTCGTTGTGATAAAAAGTCTAAGTTCTTAAAACATTTTTAAATGCCATATTCTGTTAGTCTTTGAGAGGTTTGAAGAATAGCTATCTGAAATATATCTCTGTACATCTAGAAAACCTAACTAGCATGACTACAAGCTTACCTATTATAGGTGACTATCTGTTAACCTACATTTCTTAATTATACAATGCATTTTCAAGCGAGCGGCACAAACACAATAGCTTACATATAACAAAACTGACCTAAAATTTGTATCAAGAGACCAACATCCATACCAATGCAAAGTATCCCACTCTATAATATATCCCTCTTTAAATGTAAATAAACATTTATAAATGATATATGTGAATTTTGGCATAGATGTCTCCAAACTACTTCCTGCTGTTTATTATGTACTGCATTTCTAGGATTCACAGAGTCCTCTTAGGGGTCAGGATTTTGTTCCATCAAACCATATTAGTCTGGAAGGAATCCACAGGTTCTCATCCTCTGTGGAAAAAAAAAAAGGAGAAAGATCACTTTTCCAAAGCAACAAATCTTTACACCCAAATTTTGAAGTCAAAATATCTTTAAAATATATATGTTTGCTTAGCTTAGCAGCCCATATAATGAAATGTCTTTCTGTACTTAGCTCCTTCACAGTCAAAAAATTTATAGGAAATACAATAATATACATAATTCAGACTCTGTGTATATTCCATCTTTACATAGCTTATTTTTCTTTACTCCTTCATCTATGACTGTCAGTACTGTCTTTTTAAAGACTTTGTTTTATTTTTTATAACCATTTGTTTACTTTTATAACTGTGTGTGTTCTTTTTCTTCTCTCTCCCAAGCCTACGCATATTGATTCAACACTGTGATCCATTTAGAGGTCTTTTCCATCTGGATTTGTCTTTATTGCATGTGTATCTGTAATTAGTTTTTGACCAGGAGTGCATTTTTTTAATGCTAAACAGGGATGGCTAGTACCAACTCCACAATCCTGCCTGCTTATTCCACCCAGTCCAAAGTGGCAGAAGCATGGTCACTGCCTCTGAGAGCCATTTCCTTCACCCCAGTTCCATGGTCACAGTGGGTCTGTTTTACAGTTAAGCAATTTGTATCATGATGCTCTCAAACTCCATTTAAATGCTCCATAGTCAGATCTCCCAAAAGAGTCAGAGCCCAGAGCTGTTAGTGTTGGCAAACCAGAAAGCAGATGTTTTTAAAAAAGCCATGTAGTTTTTTACTGCTAACACTGAGTCAGGAAACCTCTTAAAGGATCCATGTCTCTGATTTCTATCAGCAAACAGAGCAAGAAACTGCGTTAAACTCTTATGTTTGTGTGTGTGTGTGTGTGTGTATAAAATTCATTTTAAAGCTCTCTTAGGTTTTTAAGTGGATTTAGTTGACCACTTTGACTCCAATTTGTTGGCAGAGGCTAACTCTCATATAGGTATAGGTATACAGAGGTGCAATTAGTTTGGTGTATGTACATACATATGTTAGTGGATAATAAACTATTTCTCCTATTTCTTATTTTTCTTCTTAAAAAATTAAAACTAAATAGCAAGCTTTGGCCTTCTAGCAAAATTTAAAAATAAATATTAATATTAAAATTTAAAAAATTCAAATGTAATTAAAGAATGCATAAGTAGGTCTATTCATACATTTCATATATTTATAAAATATAAAAGTTGAAATATTTCAATAGCATGATAGGCATGGCTCCAACAAGCCTATGAAAGTGAAGTGTTTAATTTTTAGATTTGTTAATCAGTTGTTTATTTTATACATTTTAAAATTCTACACTGTATGCAACCAGTTATAGAAATTTCATTAAAATAATGTAATAAAAACCCAGCAGCCTCAAATATTTGTTGTTCACATTTTTGAAGTTATGTTTTACATCTGTATTGTGGGTATATTAAATAACAGTGAGCTCTCTTCTCAACTTCATGCTTAGAAGCATGATACTGTAAGCTCAATGTCAGACATGGAGGATGAATTTGCACCAAAGAATTCAACAATGTCCAGAAAAGATTGTGTTTCTCCTCAAGAGTTGATTATTAAACATTTGCCAGCACACCACTTATTCACTCTTACTGAATTATTGTGCAAATATTTAATGCTGTTTAACATTTATATCAACTTACTATTTTCCTGGCAAACTTGGGTCAAAGTTAGAAAGTGTTTTATAGTCCAACCAGCTCTGCATTTGTCTATATTCTATAAAACAGGTTTTAAGGTTTTGTGATATGAAGTTGTCCTTGTTTTCCTTTTGATGAGTGGTGTTTTTTGTGGTAGATAATGTGTAGGGCATTACCATGTAGTGATTGTAAGCACAAACAGGGCAAGGGTGACATTTAAACACAGAGTATATTCTGAACAAACCGGGGTCCTTGGAATTTCCCTCTTCTGCCCTTTCTAAATCTTTGTAGCCTTTGCCCACCTCTGAAATTATGCCCTTATATATGAGTAGACAAGCATGCTTCTGCAGTCAAGTTCTGGGAAAGGGGGGAGTGTAGGAATGTAAATAAGTTATTTTACTACTATCCAGTCACCTTAGATTTCAAATTAGCCTTCTACGTAAAATGCTTAAGTGCATCCTTTACATATACTTCTCTAGAATGGCCTAAACATAAAATTATCTAGGCTAGAAAATGGTTTAGGAATTATGTTGCTTTAATTGATGGAAAAATGACTTTTAATATGTCTTCACTTGTACAAAAACAGTCCATGTTGCTGTTCAATTTTGCCACAGTTGTTTTTCCACAAACAAGAAATCTATAAAAAGTCTAATCATTCATTCCTAAAAGAGGCTAAGAATAAATTAAGATTAAAAAGGCATTTTATTATATTTAGTTTTTTTAGGTGGTTATATTTTCTATTGTTTTTTTTTTCATTTAAGACCTGCTGTAGGTTATACTGAATCTTGATCTCCTCTCCTTTTCTCCTTCCCTCCATAAATAATCATGCACACACGCACGCACACTGATATAAGCACACACATATCACACCCTAGTGCCTGAATGATTAGAACATAAAGATTAATTCTGTCATGCCAGTTGAGAAATGTCAGTTATGAGCTCTCAGTTTTCCTATTATAATTATATGGCCTTGTGAAAGAAAAGATAATTATCATTTTCAGTGTCCCCAGCCTCGCTGAGCAAATGGCCCTTGATATCGACATTTTGTGCCATGGATAATAATATTCTTCCCTAATTCAGAGGAACAAGAAGTACTCACTCATCAGTGGCCATTGTTTCATATTAATTATCAAACAGTGGAAGAGAAACTGCACCAAACCTTACCCAATGCAGAGTTATTATGTTCTGACTATGTCTTCCCCAGATTAACAAATTAAGTTCACACATTTAAGGGAAAGATATGAAACAATGTCACTAAAGACAAAAGTATTCCCTTTAGCCAGTTCTAACATTTTAAGAGGAATTAATTAAAACTATTTTAAATTTTAACTATTTCTAAAGATGATGAAAACTCTTATTAAAATTTAACCTGCACTTTTTAATTGTCTAATAAGTCAATTGCTGTTAATGAATTATTTTACTATGTTGAGTTAAAAGGGGAAATTATTAAAAATAGTAGTAGAAATGCAGGAAGGCAGCCTAGGCTTCTGGATGTGTCAGTACATACACATACATGCGTAGAAGAGTATCTAAGCCAATGTAATCAAGTCTTATTTGTATTTTTTCTCTTTTATTAGATAACATTTTTTCATTTATTTTGCATACCAACCAATTTTCCCTCCCATCTCCTCTCCTTTCCTACCTATCTTCCCCTCATCCACTCCTCCTCCATCTCCATTCAGAATGCGATAGGCCTTGCAAGGTCTTGCGCAAATTGTATACAGCATATACTCCATTATGTTTGCAGACAAGTCTAGAGAATACACAACATTTTCATTTAATTTGGTAAAATATATTTTCTGGTACTCTGACAAGACACCAAAAAAACTGGTGTTCACAGAGCTTCATGTCATTTGGAAAGGAACTTGATGAAATTTTCACTAATGTTAGACTTGGGGGAAAAGAATTACAATGAGAACCAGGGGCTTGGAAGTGAGCAGTTTATGAGTCAGAAACAGATTAAGTGATAGAAATAATGAGTGCTACCAGCTGAGACATAAAATCCACCATGCCGATTTCACCCTCTGGTACAGATGAGATTTCAAATTAGATTTTAGCTAATGGCCCATTTTCTGAAAATCTTAAATAAAAATGTTGCTTCAAATTTGTCAGTACAGGCAGTTACTCTCTATATCCATAAATTCTGCATCTTTGAATTCAACCAACTGCAGATAGGAACTATACCAATATCTCTATGTGCTTAACATGTACGGACTGTTCCCATTACTCTCAAAAACTATACCATAGCTATGTTTATATGGATTTTACATTGTGTGGGGTGTTCTAATTAACCCAGGGATGATTTACAGTATTAAAGAATGCATTGTGCTATATGTAAATTTGTCATTTTCTATGAGACCTAATCATCTTCATGCTTGGGTATTTATGGGAAACCATCCCCCACCAAGCAAAACCTGTATATGACAAATAATCTTTTTACACTCAATGACTATTATAGAAATATCTATAAACTAATAAGCTAATTTGGAAGTGTTCTCTAATTAATCCCTCACTTCAGATAATCTGACTTCCCATAGATTTATCAGAGAAGTTCTGATAAATATCAAATATTTGTAAGATATATTTATCATATGTGTATGAGTGTTTTTCCTGCATGCATGTCTGCGCACAACATGCATGTCTGCTTTTCATAAAGGCCATACGAGTGCATCGGGTTCCCTGGAACTAGAATTATACACAGTTATGAATCCACCATGTGGTTGCTGAGAACTTAATCCAGGTCCTCTAAAATACCAACCAGTGCTCTTAACTGATGCCATTTCTATAGTCCCTCATAGAACTTTTAACATACATGTGACATACTATAGGTAGGTCTGATTTTATGCAGTTACAACATTCACAGTCTCAATAACCTATCTGGTAAATTAGAACAGACCCTAAAGTGTGGGTTCAAATTCATGTTGTCAAAATATGTGAGCTTTGAGTAAGTCTACGAAGCATGGATTATCACAAGATCTTTGCTAGCTAGCTCTTAAGTTTGTTGATGACAATGTAGACAACAAATTTGCATCATCTGTTCTATTACCAACATTTTTGACTAATTAATCTCACTTCTTTTGTGGTTAGTAGAGATGCTGATCCATTATTCAGTTCACATACAGACAGCAAGGAGTGTCGTTGCGGTGTAGCCTTGTTTCCTAGTGTTAAGACATAAAACAATATAAAAACTGGATACTCTAAAAAGGGATTTCAAAGGAGTAGGAATAAATTCCTGCCCCTAACTGCAGTATGCATTTTATACACATTAAATAAAAGATCGCCTCTGCATTTTCCTACCCAAGGGGAAATGTTTCATTTGTCTCATTCTGTAGTAGGAAAATGAGACAAGAAGGCCTTGAGTCATTAGAGACGTTGGATCCCAGTATGTGTGGGTAGGGTACAAATGAGAGGGCGGGAGCCGGGGTTTAGAATATAGGAAGTCAGAGTGCAAAGCCTCCCTGCTGCCCCATCTCTGCATGATGAAGCAATTGACCTCTCTGACCTCCTTTTCTGCTTCTGAGAAAATTAGTTCCAACTTCCTAGAGCCTCTCTTGGCATTGTTTGAAGAATAAAAAGCATAGCATAGTATATTGTTATTCAGTTTTATAATGTCTTTAAAAAATAAATTCATATCAGAAGAAATAAAGAGTGGCTTGTCTAACCAAAATGAAAATGTCAAAATTAAGTTTAAAACATCTTACTTTGGCAAATGAAATTCGAATGAAATCTAAGTGGATTTATTGAGAAAAATCGCTGGCAGCATGGCAGTTTGTCAGATGCTAGGAATCCAGACCCATGAACTTGGTGAGAAAACCTATCAACACATTGGCACCTATGAAGATTTTAAAGAGGATGGTATTGATAAGCCACATCCCCAACACAAAATACTCACATTCAATGAACACTCAGAGGTAGTTCAAGTCGTGAAAGTGCAAAGGGGAAAACGTGGAAGCTATCTCAAACTTACAAGGAGTATAATTTCCCAGGCCATAGAAAAGACCCTTGCTCCATATCATGTTTCCTTGTTCAATAGGTGGCCAGATAATATGGTCAAGTTAAAAAGGCAGAACCGGCTTCCTAGAGATCAGTCAGTGACATGTTAACACAAATAGCACCAGACTCAACTATTATAGTACTTACAGCAAGAGCCAAGAGAGAAGGCACAGGCCCTAACCTTCAGCAATGTGATGGTTGCTTCGGACACCCAGGCATTTGGTAGTTGACTGGGGCAGTGTAGCAGCAAATGCCATTCTTCACGTTATAGTAAAAGGACTGTGAACCCTACCTGACCCCTTCCTTTAGGGATTTGAAAAGCACAAAGCTTAGGGCATGTCTGAAAGACAGAGACACAAACACTGATGGAGAACAAAAGATTATGCGTGAAGCCTGGTACAGGGAAACACACTCCCACATAAGGCAACAATCCCAGCACAGGCTACGTGGCTTCTTCATTGCCCAGTAAGGAAACACTCTGTTTCCAAAGCCACTCTGAATGTGCAGGACAAGCTGTGCACTGATGCTTCATCCACCAGTAAATTATATGACCAAGTACTAGTCAAACTAGTCTCTTTGTGTTTTGTCTTTTTTATTCTGTATCAAGACATAACTATACATATTCTAGGTTTCAGTGTGTATTTAGATTAGTAAAATCATTATGCTAGAATCCATTCTGAACACTGGGATAAGTGAAATAAGCTGAGGAAAGGAAGGCTTACATGCTTTCATTCATATGCAGAATCAGAAGAAGAGTGCACTGTCATTTGTAAGATTTTCAATTCTTTAATTTGGGGGCTGGAGAGATGGCTCAGTGGTTAATTCTTTAATTTGCAATATTACTTTCAGACTTTTCATTCTTTTTTTATAACTAGTAACGAGAGCATTTTATATATTTTATCCTAAAGCCTTTGAAAAGTCACTAATCAATAATTTTCCCATTGATTACTGATCATGTCCCGTGGTTCAATTCTATAGTCACACTCAGAGTCCTTAGTCTCAACATCTTCTACAGGAAGTACAGTCTTACATGTGCAGCAAGTTTGAGAAATGAAGCTTTTGCTACTCTTTCAACACAGAACTCTCCTCAAAATTAAGAGTAAAGCTAAAGGACCTTCAGTTATACAGAATCTTTAGCCTAGCAAAAGCATTCATGCTTATCACAGGTTTAAAAGTCGGGGAAGTTAAAGTAATGGTTTATTGATCCAAAACATTGACCCGTGAGCAAAAGCAATGGGAATTTGCTCAGTATGTTGTATGTCATTAGACTGCCTTGTTAACAGTTACGTGTTGGTAGTAGCCCACATATACAGGACAAGGAGTAGAGGTAAACAGCATTGAGTACAGTCTCAGAGGATATTCAGTACCACTGTAGATGACAATATGACCACTGATTTATTCAATAAGCATTTACTGAATTCCTAGTCTGTACAAGACAAGGTGCAAACTCTAGGGATACTTGAGAAAACAAAACTCCAAGAATTCAACACCTTTAGGATTGCATTCAAAGCCATCAGAAAAACAGTTAATTTTGAAGTATGATGTGGATTGGAGAAATAAAGGATAAGACCTTAGTGGGTTGAGGGAAACCATTGGAGAAAGCAGAATTTGAGCAGAATCACAGATAGAAGAATGATATATTGAGAGTATATTAGAAACAAAATAATTCTAAACCTCTTGTGATACTGAGCTTTAACATACTCTTTCCCTGAAGAATAGCATTGGTAAATACAGAGAACACATTTGAAAAAAACTGGGCTCACTTAAAATTTTATGCATTTATTTTTAAATATATGTATAGATCATTTTATGAGACTCCATAAATGAGGCACATAATGCATTTCATCAAACATTCTGATCACAGTCACCCCCACCATTAGCCTCTTATACCCCTCTACCCCAGGCCCCTTTCTACTCCTCTAACAGTTCCCTCATAGGCCCCTTTGCATTTGCTAGAGGAGAACCAGCATCCGTGCCTCTCTGACTATCCCACCACCTTTAAAAAAGAAAAAGATTCTCTGACATATAAATGCAGAATGTGGCTTATTTATATATTTATGTATTTCCCCTACCGTGATGAAAGTTGTTAGCTTCAGACCCAATTTTTCATTTTCCTGCCTTCCCTATATTTCTTTTTGTATTTTCAGTACATTGTGTGTCATTCCTTCATATTTTTCCCATTGGATCCTCTTAAAATTTCTGCCTTCTGTGCTCCATTTATCTGCTTCTCTTAGAAAAGCCTTGTTGCTTAGAACAGCTTGGCTTCCCACTCCTTCCTTAGGGTGCTCTCTAGTTCTGTGTCCAGAATTTGATGGTGGTCCCATGAGTCTCCACAGGTGACAAGAGTTTAAGAAACAACATGCAAACATTGAAAGTGTCAAAGTGATTAACTATGAGAAAGATCTACAGTTCCTCACATTGTACCCATGAGGATTTCTTGGTTCTGATAAAATGTTTCAGTTTTTTTTCAGTGTTCTCACTGGGAAAAGCTGGGGAGGGGCAGCCAGGTGTCTCAATACTAGTTTTGTTGACTTTCCTTTGTCTGTAACTGTCTTACAATAAGAGACATTTTTTAATCCCCATTTTGTTGTGATTAGCCCTGTTTATGACCTGTCAGTATAAGTGATGTTATGCTTGTGTGTGGAGGTATGTATTCAAAAACATATGTCCCCTCATTAAATGATTCTGACTCTTTTAGTAAAATTTTACTAAAATGTTTCTATTATAATGACAAACTTTTCTTTTAAACTATATATGTCTTCATATTTTATAATTGTAAGAGAAAATATCCCTGTCAAGTAATTAAAACTTAACATAAGTGAAAGTATTCTGTTTTTCCTAAACATGAATAACAGTAATTATTTAATTAATCTTGCTTCAATGCATAGAAGCGGTTTAAAGTAATGTTTAAATATTTCCTCCATGTTTTTTAGCTTTTCTTTCAATTATATGACAGTTTCTGACCTACGATTTTATCTTTATGTCTCCCAATATCTGATCATTCCTTTAGTATTTCTCAAATTAAGTGCTATTCTTTCTTACTAACTGCTGATATTTCTTGCTTTTGATTAAATTTATTTTAACCTACATATATGTTAAAACACCGTTTTGATTAAATCTGTTTAAACTTACCCCTCTCTTCATTTACCAACATTTTATGTTGAAGACTCTTAAAGATCTTCAAGCTATCTGAATTATACAGCACACTATTGGTGTATATAGCTTTCTACTGAGGATACCACACCAGAACCTCTTGTTCTCATTCACTGGTAACCTAATACCCATGGTCTAACTTCCCAACCTTTCAGTCCAAGCTTATCTCCCTAGCCTCCAGTAAACCTTATTTTACTCTCAACTTACATGAGACCAGAACTTTTAGGTTGTAAACACGAATAAGACAATGTGGAAATTTTCTTTCTACCCATGTCATTTTTTACTTAAAATAATTATCTCTGGTTCCACCCACAATGCCAGAATTAACAGGATCTCAGTCTTCATATGGCCCTCTGATATTTCATTGTGTCTATGTGCCATGTTTTCATTATGGGTTCGTTAGCTATGAACTCTTAGGTTGTTTCCACTTCAATGCTTTTGTGAAGAGTGTTACAATGAGTGTGGAAGGCAGATGGCTTTTTGTCAGCATTACATAACTTCTTTCAGGGTAGAGATGGCTAGATTCTTTTGCTACTTCTATGCTTAATATTTTCCAAAGTCTTCTCCACTGTTGTCTATATTGGGTGTACTGAATCAGATTCCCATCAACAGTGTGCACTGACTAATCTTTTCTTGACATAGTTTCTAACACTTGCTCTCATTCACTTTTTAAATTTCAATATAATTTTCATGAAAACCAGTCTTATATTTTATTCTGGCTTTGGTTTGTGATGATAGTGAACAATAAGTATGTTGAATATTTTTTCATATATGTGTAGGTTTTTTGTATGTTCTCTGAAAAATACTTTGGAAAGATCTATTGTCCATTTCTTTAGTGATGATACTTGCTTTGCTGCTAGTGACATTATGGATTCTTTATTATTTTGGATATCAAGGTTGTCAGGTGTATAGTTTGAAGGTATCTTGCACCCACCACTGTAAATAACTTATTTACTATGCAGACCTTTACAGTTCGACATCTAGTTTATTTGATACTTTCTTTTTTTTTTTTTTTTGAGCTTTGGAACTCTTGTCAAAACAAATCCTTGCCCATCCCAATTACCCATTTCCCTCTTCCTGTTATTTCCCAAGAATTGTTCAGTCCCATTGATCGAACATAATAGTTTTGTCACTTTGTGTTTCTCTGACTTCAGTATGAAATTATTGGCACTTTTCTCTGTGTCACAGGTCTTAGAATAAGTAGGGGTGCTTTGGTTAAGAATACCTTTTAATTGTGACCATTCTTACAGATGTAATATGGAATCTCAGAGTTGTTTTGATTTGCATTTCTCTGATGGCTAAGGATGTTGAGCATTTTCTTAGGTGTCTTTCAGCCATTTTAGATTCATCTGTTGAGAGTTCTCTGTTTAGGTCTGTACCCCCATTTTACTGGATTATTTATTCTTTTGATGACCAATTTCTTGAGTTCTTTGTATATTTTGGAGATCAGACCTCTGCCTGATGTGGGGTTGGTGAAGATCTTTTCCTATTCTGTAGGCTGTCGTTTTGTCTTGTTGACCATGTCCTTTGCTTTACAGAAGCTTCTCAGTTTCAGGAGGTCCCATTTAATAATTGTTTCTCTCAGTATCTGTGCTACTAGGGTTATATTTAGGAAGCTGTCTCCTGTGCCAATGCATTCAAGTGTACCTCCCACTTTCTCTTCTATGAGGTTTAGTGTGATTGGCTTTATGTTGAGGTCTTTGATCCATTTGGACTTGAGTTTTGTACATGGTGATAGATATGGATCTATTTTCATTTTTCTACATGTTGATATCCAGTTACATCAACACCATTTGTTAAATATACTTTCTTTTTCCATTTGATATTTTTGCTTCTTTATCAAAAACAAGGTGTTTATAGGTGTGTAGATTAATATCCGGGTCTTTGTTTCGGTTCCATTTTCCCTCCTGTCTGTTCTTATGCCAGTATCAGGCTGTTTTCAGTACTGTAGCTCTGTAGTAGAGTTTGAAGTCAGGGATTGTGAAGGCTCCCGAAGTTCCTTTATTATTGATGACAACTTATGCTGGAGAGGATGTGTGGTAAAGCGAACACTCCTGTATTGCTGGTGGGAGTGCAAAATGGTACAGCCCCTTTGGATATCAGCATGGTGATTTCTCAGAAAATTAAGAAACAGCCTTCTTCAAGACCCCACTATACCACTTTGGGGTATATATCCAAAGGATGCTCAATCATACCACAAGGACATGTGCTCAACTATGTTCATAACAACATTGTTTGTCATAGCCAAAACCTGAAAAAAGCCTAAATGCTCTTCGACTGAAGAATGGATAAGGAAAACGTGGTACATGTACACAATGTAGCACTACACACAGAAAAAATTAATGACGTTTTGAAATTTTCAGGCAATGGATAGAGCTAGAAAACATCATATTGAGTGAGGTAACACAGACCCAGAAACACAAATATCATATGTACTCACTCATAAGTGGCTTTTAGACATAAAGCAAAAAAAAAAGCCTACATTTCACAATCCCAGAGAACCTAGACAACAGTGAGGACTCTAAGGAGACATACATGGATCTAATCTAATTGGGAAGTAGAAAAAGACAAGATCTTCTGAATAAACTGGGAGAATGAGGACCATGGGAGATGGTTGAAGGGGAATGGAGGGAAAAGTAGGGGAGCAGAGAAAATGTATAGCTCAATAATATCAATAATATTTATAAATAATAGCTTTTAATATATAATTGGGTGAGGGATTGTGGCTAAAGCTGTATTCCTGTCACATTGTAGCAATACTTTCTGATTTCATGTTAAACAGTTTGTCCTTTAAATATTGCATAAAATGGCAAGCTTTAAAAATAACCATTCATAACTTTAACTTACACCTGTGTAAGAAAATCAAAGTACTACATACTGCCTTTGCCTCATTCCAGTGGCTACCAGGCAGTAACAGTTCTTATTCTTAAGACTGAATTCTCTAAGATTTCAGAGAAGCGATTACCTAGAAAGGACATTGTGTCTCTCACTTAGAACATAATCATTTTGGATTGGCAGCTGAGGTCCAACTTCACTTCACCATAGTCAATAAAGAAGGGTGTTTAGGTTGAAAAAGAAGATGGGGGTTGTAAAGAGTTGTTGTTATCTCAAAGGGGAGAAAATGCTCTCTCCTGAAAAACACAATGCACAGTAAAGAGATCTCTTCAGGCATAGAAATACAAATACAAATACTGTAGACTTCTTATCTAATTGTCACAATCCCAGTGACACTTCAGTCCTGCTCCCACTGTCCTCTGCTGGCATGTTGTCTGCATGGTAGTCGACTCTTAAAGCCTACTGAGACCTTCAGCCATGATTTCAGTAAGTCCTTTGCTGGACACTTGGACCATCTCAGAGAAAAAGCCCTTAAATCCTTGGGTTTCTGGAGTCTGTGGCCTGCCTTCAGTGTACAGTGCAAACTTACCTTCCCTACTTAACGTTTTCTAAGCTTATGAATACTCATCTGTAAAATCACGGGTGCAATAGCAATGAGGAAAAGACTTAAATGAAGAGAAGACCAGAAGAACTATTCGAAAAATATGGAGTTCACCAAAAGTACTTATTATAATACCCAAAACTTAGTCTTTTAAGCTGACCACGGTCAGTGACTTTAAGAGAATCAACTTAGATATTTTCTACTGTTAGAACTTAAATCATCTTTCTATGTGATAGACTAGTTGTTCCTAGAACAGCAATCCTCTCAGAAATGCTATAGTTCATATATTTCTTTTCTAAATTCTGGTGATTTTTACTTCTGTTTCATCTTGTGTTATTGTTTTCCTGGCTCACTAATATCCCTTTAGAGAGAGAGAGAGACAGAGACAGAGACAGAGACAGAGAGACAGAGAAACAGAGAGACAGAGAGAGAGAATGAGGGGAGACTATCTTGCATAGGTTTCCTTTTGATTGTACTTCGGCTGCATTCTTGACCCATGTCTTAGAGATTAGCATTGATACACACTCTCAGAAGCTTTATCTGAAGAGTCCTGTGGATATTAAGTTGGAGAGCTCACATCTTTAGAGAGAAGCTAGAGGGTTGCTATTCAGTCTCCTACATTCCCAGGATGATAGGATTAAAGTGTTCCCGCCAGGCTATTTGACACCCTTCAAAGACATGACCAGAATGGAGAAATACAGCCAAAGAAAGGAACAGCATGAGTCTCATGAATTTCCCTCTTTATTCATAATGACTCAAGGCAAAAACAGGTGGTTGTAACTGTGCAGACCAAGCAGAGAAATTCCAAACACAAAAATAAACTTTACCAACTGCTTAGAGGAGACTCTCAAATACAGATAAACCTTCAGATGGTCAGGAGCAAATTGAAATAGGAGAGCCAGTGAGGTGTGTGTGGATTTAGCAAACTGGCTGTTTATGGCAACCCAAGTCCCAGGAGCAGACAGGCTCTGAGTGATTTTCCTTTTTTGAAATTCTTCCACAGTTCATAATGTCCCTAATTAAAGTTTTTAGTAAAAAGCTTCCTGACAAATCAGTTTAAGAGTCGTCCTGTTCTCTCAGAGAACTTTTGGATGCCTGTGAGAAGCTGCATGGTTATCAAAGGACGTGAAGATGAATGGACAGAGTGTAAATTTAAGGGATCTCACTTATGCTGTAACTGTAAATTCTGCTCAGAAGAAGGCTTTCAAAATGATTCCGCATACATAAAACCATACCTAGTTGATCCGTGGTCTATGCCCATTTTATAGGTAGAGAAAGTGCTTTACTTCAACTGAAGAAATTTTTCTTCAGTGAGGTCTCTTGTTCTTTCTTCCAGTCTCTTCAGTAGCTGTCACTTTCCTTCCCTCTGCAAAATAGTTTCTCAGTCCACGATTGGCTTCATAGGTCTGCTATGTCTTTGCATGTCATTTCGACTGGAATGGGTGCTAAGTCTGGATCAGACTCTGTGTATACTCTCATACCATCTCCTTCCCCGGGCAAAGGCTTGACTCCTGTCCTTTCCCTCAGTTCTGAATTCCTTGGACAGGGATTGGATGGTCCAGCTGAGTCAGTTGTCATCCAGTCAGCTGTAGATGAACCGATTGGAGGTCCAGTCACAAGCTGGGAGGATTACCCCATTGAAGAGTTAGAGAAGGCACTGAAATCCTGACTACTGTATTTAAGAAGGAAGTTGACACAACTTTTCAGTTTACTTAAGATATAGGAATGAATGGAGAGGGACAATAGCAAAACGTTTTTGTGGTTGTTGTTAGTATTCTCATATGGACAGGAAACCCTGTGTTTTGGTAGTGTTTTATTGGTGTGAAGAGATACCATGACAGTGGCAACTCTCATAAAGAAAAACATTTAACTGTAACTTGCTTAGGGGTTCAGAGGTTTAGTCCATTGTCATCATGGCAGGAAGCTTGGTAGAACACAGGCAAATGTGGTATTGGAGAAGGAGGTGAGAGTTCTACATTGGGATCCACAGGCAGCAGGAAGAAAAGAGAACATTGGGTCTGGTTTGAGCATTGGAAATCTCAAAACCCACTCCCCAGTGATAGGCTTCCTCCAACAACACTGCACCTACTACAACAGGCCACACCTCCTAATGCCACTCCCTAAGCATTCAAATGTATAGGGGCCATTCCTATTCAAACCACCACACCATGGTTTTCTTCCCCTATCTTCTCTACCCTCTACTCCCTTCCTCTCTCTCCTTCAACCTTTTCTTTTATTCCTTTCTTGCCAAATTTCTCAGTAGGTGGCTTTCCAAAATATAGAAACATTTCTGAGACAATGTCCTGAACTCATACTGATATTTGATAACCCTTATATATCAAGAAGTTCTTGCTGGTATCTCATTGTTCTTGAGGTAAAAGAAAAACTTAGGACTGTGTTTTATATATTCAGCAACAGTCTTTGTTTCTCTCCAAGCCAAACACCTTTGCAATATTAATTATATGAAAACCAACAGAGAAAGGGGAATGATATTGTTTATCTGGAGAAGATAGACTAACAACTGGAAGCAGGTTATGACAGACTAATTGGCCCTGTCAGTGTTGTATGTGTGCACAGTTCTATAACATATGGGTGATGTATAGCTTAACAAGTAATGATGCCTTGAATGAGTTCAATGGCAAAGAGCCCAAACAGCTGGAAAAAAAAATCAAAAACAAAAGCAGGCTGTTTCTTATTTCCTTATTTATATGTCTAAACTTATATTTATGAAAAAATGATAGTTGATAGTCTTTCAAGACCCCTACAGTGTTAGTCCTTATGAGCACACAGTAAAATACAAAATGGATCAAAGAGTTCTGCTTTTCAGAAGATGCGATCCAACACTTGACATGAAAAATTATGTTTGACTTTGGCAATATTTCTTTGATCTAATCACCTCTTTGTAATAATACATTCCTAAAATTTATGTTTTTAGGTTTCTGGTTTTGCATATGATTTTATAATACTTCTTTTTCATTAAGCGTAATGTATTTTACTGAAAATAATTTAGAGGGCTTGGAGAAAAGAAATTTAGCTGCTAGGGAAGGCAGTGCCACAGCCATTCTCAAAACTAATGAAAACCATTTTTTCTTTAAAATAGCTTTTTGTAGGTAAGGAGGAATAAGTAGATCCAAAAAAGAAAAGGCAGTTTCTGCCTGCACAATAAAGCAGAGCACCATTACCATCTAGATATATGTATTTCCATAACAAACATTCATTTTGGAATTATTCTTTTTACAGTACTTTATTCATTTTAAAACAATTTTGTGGTTGACAACGGTAGGAAAAAATGATAAAGCTGAAAATACTAAATATTTAAATGCTTATCACACAAATAAGCAGTGTGTGTTGTAGTAAACATTATGAGGACAAAATAGTGATTCACCAGCTCTCAAGGATATAATGGCTACTTTATGGAAAAGGTTTTTTATTCATATTTGTCTGATTGTGACATTGCAGAGGACCTTTATCCCTTCTCTGCCAGTACTCATTGACCAGGTATCAAAGCTGTGTCAAGATTTTCTATCTGTATATTAATTCTTATGCCTCATCTCTTTATTCTGATTTCTTCAACATCTCTTTTTTCTGATTTCTTCTTTTTCAGAGTTTTATTTTATTCCTTGACATTTCCTTTGTACTTCTACTTCTACTCATGATTGCCTTGACTATTACCCTGGTGATACAACTTTTAGCAATTTCCCCATCTTCCGAGCTGTTATTTTTCCAGTCCTGTAAGAATGATCCATCATTGTTACTCAGGACACAAAACTGCTTCATACATGCATATAAGAAAGCATTAGCTAGCAATCTTACTAATTTAATGTCAACTCAAAGTCACAGACTCTTTACTGTGAAGCAGTGTTGACTCATTATGGAACTGTGGACCAGTGTGCCTTACTTAAGGTAGTTGTCCTTTGTTCCTACTTTCTGTCCTTTCTCTTTTGCTTCCTTCTTTTCTTAATTCGTTCCTTCTGCCTCTACTATATTGGTTTAGTTGCTTGCAAAAAAAGTGGTCTCATAAAGGAACAGTTAATAATAGTTACATCTTAATACATGGAAGCTTGAGTGAATTTGATTTTATGAAGTCATGTAGAATTACTTGAATACACCATTTCTGTTGGTTATAGCATCAAATCATGATTTAATTACAGAGCAAGAATGAGTCTCAAATTTCAGCAGTTTTTAATCATTTGCACTTATTAATTTACTTCTGCAAATTTTGAATAATAAAATTTAGTTTTTATTTTTTGTTGCTGTTATTTCAGACATGTACTATGTTCAGAGGAGTGTATGGGAAGGAAATAGAAAAAATAGATTCCAAACAGTTACACAGAGTTCTTCACTTCTGAGTCAATACTGGAATATTGTTGTTTGCAGCTAAATATCTTTTCTGCTATTTTGCAATCTACTCTACGAAGGTTAATTCACATGCTTAGTCCATTATACACTTGTAACAAACGTTATTCCTTGAGGGTCTGTATTACAAGAGGGTCTGTATTCCTTCACTTGATCCTTACAACAACTTTGTAGATAGCTACTCTAATCCTTAATGCAGATGAGGAACTCAATGTAATGAAACAACTTTACCACCATGCTTGAGAGCTGTGGGAATCAGGCCGTAAATTCTAAATCTTTCAGGTCTGAATATCAAATTTTCTCCTCACTGTTCAGTTCTGTCTCTTTGTCAAAGTTCTACCTACAGTTCCACTGTCATTCAAGAACAGGTCTAAAAGTCATTGCAGAATGCCTGTTGTAAAGCAGCCTTGGCCAAAATACAGGAGGCTAATATACAGAGTACCTCAATGGCATAATCTTTTTTATCCAGTCACAATGATAGCTACTACGTGCAGTTCAGGATCCACTACACAGCGTTGGGCCTTTCTCGGGGTTGCATAAAGGTCCACCGTGCTCTGTAGGATTGAGTGCATTATATCTTTGGCAGGCTAGTAATCCCTATGCTGAGTGCTTTGATCATAAAGGATCCTGGACAGGATGTTTTGCTATAAAAAAAAAAAAAGAACAGCACCATTCAGATGCCAGCCTATTCAGCTGCCAGCTGGAGACATGTCATGAAAACTTGGTCCCGAGTCCAGGGCCAAACATGTGTTGAAATCAGGGCATATCATTTACATGGTTCCTGGCTACATGTTTTTCAGCTAACAACTGGAGAATACTAATAGTGTTTCCTAGTGTTTGCTCCTGTTGTCCTAGAAGATCCCAACTGTGGAGCAATGAGTGGAGCACATTTTAGTCCCTAAGAATCTTTAAGGAGGAAAGGCTGATAGTGCAGTAAAGGTCTATGGTGCTCATCCTTGTGCCAATGGAAAGTGCACCACATATCAAATTCAAGTGAAAAAATAATAGCTTGTATTTGTAACCAGTGCCAAAACCAAGGCAAGTCACCTAGAAAATTCACTCCTGCACATACTTCCCACGTCACTGTATCAACCTTCCTGGCAAAAAAAAAAATAATAGCAAGTATATATATATATATATTCTCCTGTGACCTTTTTATAATGTAGTGTCTGTAATTATCCAAAAAAATACTTCAAAATAGCTATTATTAAGACCACTTTATAAATATTATTTATATTCATAGATATATTTATTTTATGTATAAATATAAATATTACTACTGAGATTAGGTAAATTAGGTAACCTAGCCACATATCACATCATATAAGATGATAGTCATGGTTGAAACCATCTGATTATGGAGTTTTGATATTTCCAAGTTATTTATGCCCCTTTGAAATCTTCCCCCACCATGCTAACTCTGGCTTTTTTTTTACACTCTTTGCTTCAGGCATTTTTTTTTATTTCTGCTCTGTGAAGATCTTAGTATTATTTAAAACAAAACGAAAAAAAAGAAAAAAGGAAGGAAAGCACCCAAAGTGAAGATCCAGATATGTTTTTTATGTGTATATCCTCTCTAATTCAGATTTGTCAAGTCTTTAGCTCAGGCCATCCTTGCCATGTGGTTGCATTGTCAAAGAGTCTGCAATTTAAAGCGAGGAAGTACTTAAAACTTCACGATTTACTTTGCTCTAAGGATACCATCTAAGGATGTTAAATACCATCGCTTCTATTGTCAATATCCTCATAACCTCTCAAGAAATGATCAGAAAACCTTTCATTTATATAGGAATACACAAGCTTCTTCATTTTGTTTCCTCCTCTATGTCTGCATGAACTTAAATTATTTGCCTCCAAAATATATGTAAATTTTTCCAGCCTGGCTTTTATGAAATTATTCTAATTCATTAAGCTCTGATACTTGTACAGCAGATACAGCTAGGGAGTGCATATAACTTTAATAATTGAATGAAAAATGCAGATGTGTAAACATACTTGAAGAAATTTAGTTTGAAATTATATGTGTGAATACACATGTGCCTAACAGAAGGAAATAAGTTACTAAACTTTAATTAAATAGATCTCACAAAATTGGCTTAGGTTTTACCTTGCTAAAATTCCTCACAGCTTTTTTTTTATATTCTCTTTTAAAAGGAGAACATAAGAAATCACGACTTTGGATTTGTTCTGTGTAGTAGAAATTTGGTGTAGAGCACTTGATACTTAAAAGTTCTGAGTATCTGCCGTCAGTCTATGACGATTATCTGTAGAAGAATGGTAATTTGACAGGAACTCAGAATGCTATAGAACAAGAGAACCAAGCAAGACTGATGCCATGTTCATTTAGATGTTTGAATAGATCGATGATGATGGTGATAAATGATAGATAGTAGATAGATAGGTAGATGGATGATAGATAACAGATAGATAGATGATAGATAGATAGATAGATAGATAGATAGATAGATAGATAGATAGAT
>JABTXL010021554.1:373015-416990 GCA_025134845.1 Neodon shergylaensis | reverse complement strand
GATAGATAGATAGATAGATAGATAGATAGATAGATAGATAGATAGATAGATAATTGCTAGGTTGTAGAAGGAGCAGTGGGCTGCATTCCCGCCCGGCTCTTGGCTAGCTTTACCTGAAATAATTACACGGAAACTGTATTCTTTTAAACACTGCCTGGCCGATTAGCTCTAACCTCTTACTGGCTAACTCTCACATCTTGATTAACTCATTTCTAATAATCTGTGTAGCACCACAAGGTGGTGGCTTACCGGGAAAGATTCAGCATGTCTGACCTGGTGGCTGGCTCCATGCCAGCTGACCTCACTTCCCTTCTTCCCAGCATTCTGTTCTGTCTACTCCACCCACCTATGTTCTGAACTTTCAGGCCAAACAGTTTCTTAATTAACCAATGAAAGCAACAAATAAACAGATGACCTCCTCCATCACTAGGTGAGTAGATGGCAGATAAGAGATAGATAAGTAGATAGATGGTGGATATGTGATAGTTAATATCTAGGTAAATGATAGAGATGAATAGATGATATATAGGCAGACAGATAGCAGATGATAGATAGATATTCAAATAACAATAGGAAGTTGAGAAATTTAGAAATACTTTGTGACAAGAAGTAGTAAAAGAAGAGAAGGTATCTAGCCTAGAGAAGAACACCTGCAATTACTGTTACCAAACAATTGGAGAAACCCTGTGTAGACGAGCTACTCCTTAATACTGTAAGCAGAACCAGTAATGAAGTAGAATTCTATGGCTGACGTCAAGTTATACAGCAATATCCTGTGCAGTGACATCTAGCCAAGGAGGTACATTTGCTGAATTTTTTCATAGTTCTAAGACTCACTCTGCAACTTGGATTAGGCTGTGCAGGTAAAGGCTCCATTTAGAAAATGATCTGTCTTCTGACCCCTAGATATCCTGACTCTCTGTACTGATACAAGGTTTTTCAGTTCTTTCACCCCCTCCCCATCTTTCCATTCACTTCAAATAAGTACAGGAGTGCCGTTTCTTCAGCAGGCTCCCTGGCTCATCTTTCATAAGCTTGCCATTTATAAAAATGGAACATTTTGACACTGTCTTTTTGACATTCAGTTGCTTCAGATGTAAAACTTTTAGAAAGCTATTTTCGAGGGTGGTGCTTTTAAGTGAGAAACAACGGGAAAGCTGTACTCCTGTATTGTTCCTCAGGGAGTGAGACCCTTGTTAAGGCAAACCCTCCCATCAGCACAAAAGCCAGAGTCTTGATAACAAAGGTCAGATAGAGAGTGCAGTGGCTTTTTTTGTGTGTGTGTATGGAGGACTTGGGATTTCAGAAGTCTCAAGTCTAAAGGTTTCTGTTCAGGGCATATCAAACAGTTCTTTTGCAAACCCTGTGACACAGAGAAGTCCACACCATCAAAATGTGCGTATCAAGGCACGGGACCACACAAAACTTCCAAAGTGTTGGCTTTGGAGTTAGAACTAATTTTGATGATTCAAAAATATTGAACATCCTATTGCTGGAAAAGTTACATTACTTCATTGAATGTCCTCTTTGGGGACAGTCTCCATGTAACAGTTTTCACAGCAAAGCTTCAGGGCTACCTGCATCAAAATTCCTTGCAAAGTAGCAAAGCAAAGTGACCTTTCCATTGAGAATGACTTCTATTGGCTGATAAACAGAACTTTCTATTGAGAATGACTTCTGTTGGCTGATAAACAGAACTTTCCATTGAGAATGACTTCTATTGGCTGATAAACAGAACTTTCCATTGAGAATGACTTCTATTGGCTGATAAACAGTACTTTCTATTGAGAATGACTTCTTTTGGCTAATAAACAGAACTTTCCATTGAGAATGACTTCTCTTGGCTGATAAACAGAGCTCAGGACAAGGGCCTACGGAGGAAGGATCTGATAAGCGTAAGGATAGATTCTACTGGTGGAGGATTCAAAGTACATGGGGCCTCTTTCATAGGGATATACTCTCTTCACTGAGGGATAATGCTCAGGATTGAGTCTAAACAATGCTCAGGATACTGGCAGTGATGATGGTGGTGGTCAGATGGTAACTGTCTTCTGATGGACCAGCAAAGGATCTCCAGATTGTTTGAGCACTTCATCCAGCCTTTCAAGATATCAGCCTCATTCATTTCCTTCTGTTGAATAGGCCCAAGTGAATAACAATCCTGGTTTCGCCAAGGCTAAGCTGTGCTTCCTACAATTTTCCATCCTTTGTAATGTATGTACATATTTATATAATAAATGCTGTTATGATATGGCTGCCAATTCCCTCATGATTAGAATTTGTTAATACACTAATGTGTTTAGAATCAATTAGTAAAAAAAGATAGCTACCCACTTCAGATGAAGGATATTTTTAACTTGAGTACAAATCCCTATGGTAGTAACTAGAAAAATGATGCAAAAATATTACAAATTATGTTTGCCATATTAGTCCATAAGGAACAATATTTTACCCAGCTGAAAATGAAAAGACACCTTGTGTTAAGGTCTGCAAGAAATCCCAAAAAAACCACCATCACAAGGCAATCAGCAAGAACATTTTTATTATACCACATGCATGTGGGGGTCACACACACCGAAACAAAATTGTCACAGCCTTGAGAGGGTTGTGTAAGTGCCTTTTAAGCACAGCTACAGGAATTTTAAAAACAGCATGACCATTCGATTTAGTATTGGGTGATGCAAGTGGCAATCATATGAGTACACTTCTAATTGGTTAGGGCTAACAGGGGCAGGCTAAGGTTATAGCTCTTCCTTTCTTGGGGGCAAGTCTGGACAAGGCCCAGGCATTGTCCTTATTTGGATATCACCCGTGGAGGGGGAGGTACTAGGCCCAGGTGTACAGACCTTATCCAGTATGGGGGGGGGGGGTATTGATGACTGCTTGCCTTTTGTTTGTGAACTGAGGTCTAATTCTTTTTTTTTTTAATTTATTTGTTTATTAAAGATTTCTGTCTCTTCCCCGCCACTGCCTCCCATTTCCCTCCCTTGTCAGCTCAAAGATCAATCAGGGTTCCCTGCCCTGTGGGAAGTCCAAAGACCACCCACCTCCAACCAGTTCTAGTAAGGTGAGCATCCAAACTGCCTAGGCTCCCACCAAGCCAGTACGTGCAGTTGAGGTCCAATTCTTAACTGAGTTTTTAGAGGCCTGTCGTGATGTTTGCCTGGCCCTCTCCCTCGTTTAGTTCACTAAATTCAGACATTAGAATCTAAAGGGAAGCCAAAGAAACTGTTGTGCTTTCTCTAACTCTCTAAGTGAAGTGGCCTCTCTCCACCTGTACCACTCCTCTGAGAAGGGGCCTACTAATATTCCCCACACGACTAAGTCTACAATTGGCCAGACATTCATCTGTATTCATAAAAATAGAGCTTTGAACACATGAACATATAATATGAGGGGTTTGACGTAACTTGCATCTTTAGAGTCCTTTCGTTCTTCTGCCAAAGTGAGAAACTCTTAACCATCAAATAAACAAACAAAGAACAGCAAAACACCAACAATCCTTGTTCTCCATGGAAGGACCAGAACTGGTTGGCTCTGAACTCAGTCTTCACAGCTTCAGTTAGATTGTCAAAGATGTTTGATGAATAGATAGACGTAGTGCTAGATGGATGTTTGGATGGCAAGATAGACAGAAAGTAAATGAATAAAATTAGAAAGAATTTGAATGTCATTTTTATTCAAGCCAACAGCTTTTGTTTTACCATGTACTTTTCACTGTTCCCCGTGCTTCCTAAAAGAAGTCTTTTCTTGAACATGTCTGAGTCATGAGCTGCTGTGATATGTGATTAGCCTGCTTCTAAAATTAAGTATTCAAGTTTTAAAAGTACTTCTCATTTTAAATTGAAACAGATTCATGGGTAATCTCGATATTAATGTCACTCTTAGATGTTTGCATTTCAAAATGACACTTGCCAGGAGCGAGAACAGAGGGATGGATTCTTAGTAAAGAATGGATTAAAGGAATGCACTGTATCTATTCAGTATTACCTGTCTTTTCAGTCTCAAGGAAACATGCTAGAATTACTACTATCAAGTTTTTAATCATAGATAATCCTTGAGTGATTTATGCACTTCAGAAAGATCTTCTTAGGTGTTATTTCATTCAGTCTTCTCAAACATTCCATTCCATTTATCTGCATAGCCTCATATGCAGAAGCAGTCAGACAACTAACAATCCTCAAAGCCAGAATTTTCATCTAGGCCAATGTCACTACTTTACAATAGATTACCCTCTCTCAAATTTGTAAGTAAACTTGAAGGGGGGGGGGGAATCTATATTCCAGTAATCCTGGCAAAAATATTCATTATTACTGTCTCCAAAAAGTGTTCAAATTATATAGTCTTTGGTAAATGTGAAATGACAAAATCTTGAAATTGATGTCCATGTTTTATATTGAATTATTTTTATTTAAAATTAAGAATTACAGTGCCTACATATTACGGTGCCCGTAGCCTATAAGAGAAATTTTCTACTGAAACAGATTTAGAAACAAACAGGGCTTCTCTGTTTAAAGCTTCCAAAAGAGGGAAATCACAGTTTTCTTAGGGACTCACACAATCATCTATATATACTTGCCTTCTAGAATCAATGGACCATTCACATTCTTTCCAATGGAGTAGATCTAATTTTCATTCTCAATAAACAGATTATATTCATATAATTTTCCTATTCACCTTTTCCCCTCCCGCACTAATGTTATAAAAGCTTGGTTAAAATGTGCTGATTTCTGATAATATCCAAGTTTAAAGGTTTCATCATATTCTCTGATTTTAAAACTTGCAAGATAGGTTCTTTTTCATTGTGATTAAAGAATAATTAACATTATTTATAATTATATATTGCGCCTGCCATAAAATATGCCCTTCCTAAAATTTGCCCTAGTTTTCATAACAAAACAAAACCTCAGACTCTGCTTCACAAACCAGTTATAAAGTTCCCTGTACAATCTAAGGGAGATTGTATTTGTTCTCAGCAGAATATGCCCTCTAATAGAACCCCTCAACCTTTTATGAGCAAGAAAAGAAAGAAATGCTTACATGGTGTTTCTGCTTCCAGAAATCAGACATGATTTATTACTGACTAGAGTGACCAGCACCACCGTTTTAACTGGCTTACAAAAGCCTACCTCTTCTTTCTCCTTCATTGTGTTAGTAGCCATCTTAGCATTTAATTTCATTTACAGCAGTTCTCAAAAGGAATAGCGTGTTTTTAGTACATTGAAAATAATATAGATCACTTCTTATTTTTCTTTATAAGTAATTGGATGAACTCAAGTCCCTTGAAAGAAACACATATTAAAGCAGCAATTAAATAGACACATACATACATTTTTATATTCTTCCCCTACCAAAGTACATACACACATATATGTATGTATGCATGTATATATGTGAGTATATATGTATATAGATATATATACACCCCATAATTTACAAATTTTGTTCATATAAAAATTAATATAAAAGAATATAACCTTGAATCAAAGCTACTTATTGTATAAAAGTAAACCTGAATTCGATTGATATTGCATTTATTATATTAGCTATGTCATCCTATCAGCATTATGATTTAAAATGAGAATTTTTCCCTCAAAACATAGGAGCAGATATTCGAATAATACCAGAAATAATTTAACTCATTATATTCATTAAAGAAAATAAAGGAATATCATGATTTATCTTTCCTAGAAAACAGATTGGGAATATTATTACCAATTTAGTTAGCAAAGATAGACACTGTGTTGCTTTATACTTAGGAGAACTTGATAAAGTAACTTTACTTATCTCCGCAGAGAATAAAAGAACACCAAATCCCTTAGAAAAATCAGGCGGTAAATTCAAGACACAGTGAAAAATACAGTGTAGAGTATCTAAACTGATGGTAGACTATCAACCTAAATATTTATTATGAGTTATTTAATATTTTCCCAGGGTACTGATTTTCTTTTTAGATTATAAATTTGCCAGAATCAAGACAGAAAGGTCTGTTCATGCTCATGTGTAATGGGGAGTGATTCCATGGAAAGTAAAGAAGCTATGCTTGGATCAGACGAGTAATTCTTTATTGAGAGGTCATCACAATCCACGGTCCTGGATACTGCACATCACCCCCATTCTCAGAACCCCAGTGTATGAACCTCCCTTTTTCGTGGTGCAGAAGAGCTTGTGTCGCATTCACCTAGGAGCAAGATGCAAAGTCTGCCCTTCCCCCACATCCTTTAATACATCACACCCCTCTCGATATCTGTATTTAAAAGTTTGCTGAAAAAAATGTGAAGTGGCTGTATATGCACAATTAGAGTATGAATTCCAACAAAATAGTGGGTGTATACACCATATATAGCCTTCTTTAAATGATGCTATGCACATTTCTTTCAGTTCCATTTCAAAAATAAAAATACTTCAGGGATCATGTTTTAGGATCTCCTGGGTATTTCATAGTGTACTTAGAGTTGAATTTCTTCTTTGTACATACCTTCAAAGACACTGAATCCACATTTTATGGGTAAATTTGTTAATGTATTATACCTCATTGAAGAAAGCCATCTCAGGAGCATCATCGTAATAAAGTCAGCGATGTCCACACAAACCTTGGCTTTGTTATGTTATGTATATGTTAGGTACATTATGAATCCGCCACTACCATTAATTTAACATAATATTTTACTCAATATTCATGATTTCTCATTTTAAAATTTACCTTGCCTTTTACTTAATCACTTTTATTTTAATCAGATCTGGCTTATTCATAGAGCTGTCAAGTAGTGTGTCAGTTTAAGTGACAAGAACACTCTCCCTATCTCAGTGTCTTTTCCTTCATTTTGACTTTGCTTACTTCTCTTTTCTTTTATTCTCTTTTTCTTTTTCTTTTTAGCTAGCATGTAGTAATTGTGCAAAGGAGTTTCATTACATATTTCCATGCATGTATATAATTTACATTTAACATATTACTTTGTATCTAGTCCTAGGTCGTCCCTGTTTTCTCTATGAATAAAATCATTGGTTTCACAGCCAATGTTCAGTTGACTTAGGTTTCCACAAGGATACTTTTTTCTATGTTGGAGTTTTCACTTCTGGATCTTGTAATTTCATTTCAAATTTTCTTGAAACACCATAGTCCAGCTATAGCTCTCCCCAAAATCACCTCATTTTATCCATTTTCTTTGAAGGAATACCATAAAAATCAAATTATCACTCTGTTCATTCATCAGACATGGTATGTGAGACATTATTGGAAACTCCATCCTTAGTTTATTTTGTTTTCAATGGAAATTATGATTATATACAATTTTAATTACTCAGAAATTATATTCACAGTTAACCTAAGCTGTGAATGCTTGAAGTTATGTCCAGTTTACTACTTCTATTGGTCTCTTGATGTAGGAGTCCCATCTGTATGCTATAAATACCACTGGTGAATAAACAAACTGCTTTGACCTATAGCAAGGCAGAACTTAGCTATGCAGGGAAAACTAAATCGAATGCTGGGAGAACAAAGGGACAATTAGAGAGAAGTCATGTAGCCCCACCAGAAATAGATGCTGGAACTTTACACGGCAATCCACAGCCTCATGACAATACACAGATTAATAGAAATGGGTTAAATTAAGATGGAAGAGTTAGCTAATAAGAAGCTAGAACTAATAGGCCAAACAGTAATTTAATTCATACAGTTTCTATGTGGTTATTTCAGGAGTCTGGATGGCCGGGAAACAAGCAAGTGGTTTCCTACAACAGTCTCTTGAGTTCTGCATGGATCTAAATTCAAGTAAATTGATTAGAGAGATGGTAACTGATTAAAATATATATATATATATGATAATATTATAGTCATCATTTTGATATATATATACATATCATGTATATGATAATATTATAGTCATCATTTTGCTTGTCACCCATAATCAAATTCCAACTTTTTGGTGCAATTGAGAATTTTTTGACACAGGAAATATTTCAGATGAAATGTTATTTCTCTTGCATTTACTTATTTATATCTTTACTATTATGACTATGATTACTCCCATGTTTATGACTCATCTGTGCTGCTGTTCTTCTATAAACGCCATATATTATTTTCTCTATTAGTTTCTTCACATAAACTATCAATTTCTTTTTTTTTCATGCCTAGGGGCATATGGTTGTTTGGTTCAGAAAATGCCTATAGGTAATTATTGGTATTTAAATGTTAGTCTTATTTGATTCAGTTAATTTTTAAAGAAACTATTGAAAAATGAACCAAAAAATTATTGTTCAAATCTAGAAACTTAACAGATCAATTAAATTTTAATTTTTCTTGGATAATGTTCAGCTTATGTAGTAGATCTATGTCTCCCTACGTTTAAAAGCACTTTTAAAACTTAGCAATCTCTC
Source organism: Neodon shergylaensis (assembly GCA_025134845.1). Classification (NCBI taxonomy): domain Eukaryota; kingdom Metazoa; phylum Chordata; class Mammalia; order Rodentia; family Cricetidae; genus Neodon; species Neodon shergylaensis. The sequence goes on along the minus strand of JABTXL010021554.1, from coordinate 408,614 downwards.
GTAACGTTCTTTCCTAAAACCTAAAATTTGATATAACTGGTTCTGGCACCTCAAGTACCCAAGGGGTGGACTTTTTTAATTCATTCAAGAACAACAAAATCTTCCTAGATTCTCAAAGATATCTTCTGCACAACAAACCTAAATGGATGGTTCTAATTAATTGTATTGCCTTGAGCATTTTACCATTGATTGTAAAGTCACCTTGTGTGATAGAGAGCTGTGGGCAGTTAATGCTGCTGAGAAGAGTGATGACAAAAGAGGAGTTGGAGGGGACAGAAGGAAAGGTAGAAATGTTGTGAACTCAGTAGTCATGTATGAAAGTCTCTAAATAAACAAATAGCAAAGTTAAATAGCCCTTTGTACTCTTTGTACTTTAAAACAATGTCTTATTCCATGGCCCTTTAAATCTCTCTCTTTAAAAAGCAGTTATGACAAAGAAATTAATGAGACAACTACAGATGATCACCGTGCTTTTATTTAATATAGGCACATTTACATTGAGCATTTATATCTCGGCTTTATCATCTCCCTCATTTTTCAGGCCATCAATTGTCAGAATCATTTGCAATTGAAACAAAATACCACTGCACAATAGGTGCTTAAAAATCAGGCTTACACTTCACGGAATTTATAGAGCTAGAGTGCCATCCAGAGATTTGACTAAAATAAGGGACATGGTGGGCATCCCTTCGTGGCACATCATTGGGATGGGGGTGTGCATGTGCAAATCTGCTGCAGCATCAGCTGGCCTTCAGGGAGGTTTCTCATGGCCTATCCTGTGGACTTCCCCCTCATATCCATGCATGTGTGTATGCATGTATGCATATGTATGTATTTATTTATGTATTTGTGATTTATTTATTTTATGTGAATGCTTTGCTTGCATTTATATGTTTATACCACTTGTGTACCTGGTGCCTGTGGCAGTCAGAAGGGGGTGTAGGAATATAGACACCCTGGATTGTAATAACAAATGGTTGGGAGCCATCATGTGGATGCTTGAAACCAAACCCATGTCCTCTGCAAGAATAACAAGAGCCCTTAACCTCTGAACCATCTCTTCAGTTCCCAATGAATTATCTAATTGTTAATTGTACTCTTTACCTCTTTCTTTTTAAAATTGCCTGCACAAGGATGGCCATGTCTTCCTCCTTTCGTTTATACTGTCTTATTTTTCATAATGGAACAAATGTAATTAAAATACAATTTACTTAGCTTTAAATTCATGGTATATTTTCTGAAGTCACCAGGGAAACTCCGTAAATGCCACTGCTTCTGTGTAGCTGTGACCATCTATTCTGAGTAGCATTTTTAAACTTGTGTTTTTGACAGGATCATTATTTTCTTTTTTGGAGTGCTATGTTATAACCCCGGAAAGTTTCTTTTGCCTCAGGCAGTCCCTGTTCTAACAGGGTTCCATGGCATTGCTCTTTCTCTCTGGTAGCTATAACCTTCAGACACAGCTTATTTTGCTACCTCATGGTAGGGAATGTATTTCTTTCCTAGGGTGCTGGATTCTTGGAATATAGTCAAAAACCTAGACAAAAGGGGTGCATGTCTGATTGTTAGTTATGAGAACTACAGGTATGGTGATGTTTCTCTGCATGACCTAACCAAGCTGGGAGACCCCTTTTGAAGTTCATATGCATACATTCCTTGTAGTTAATTTTGCCTGTAATTTCGCTTCTATTAAAGCATGTTAACTTTTTATGATAATGTAAAATGTCTTACCTCATATCTTCTCCCTTCGCACATTCTTTTACCAGTCTGATTATGCCATTTTAAAGCTGTCATATTGAAGTACATGATTAGGCTATCTAACTTTTGCAAAATCAGCCACGTGCTACTTGGATCCTGCAAGTGTCTCAGCTGCACTTGAGTCTCCTCTGTCTTCATATGTCACAATTTTGCCATCATTTTTAATACATGTCATGTTTTCAAGGTTTTTCCATACTTTGGTACCTTGACTCTTAGAGACAGTACTATATTTATATCATCAGGTGCTAGGATTTTTCTCTGGTCTAAATCTGGAAGAATGATAATTAAGTTCTAAGTTCTATAATGGGTATTGACAAAGCATCTTTCAAAATGGGTTGAGAACTCGCATTCCCTCAAGAGGCATATGAAATTAACTGTTTCTCTTCATTCTTAACAACACTTGATATTGTCGGATGTTTTAGGTCTTTGTCATGTCTGATCAGAGTAAATGTTCTTTTCTTTCCTCTACCTCGTTCTCCTCCTCCTGTGATTGGAATGAGTAAAGGATCTCTCAGGCACTAATCCCATTCTTGTAACTCCATTCTCATTACCCAATCCTTTCCCAAATCTCTGCCTCTTAATACCAACTTGGGGCTTAGGATTTCAAAAAGTAAATGGGGCCTGCAACAAAGGGCACAATCATTACAACTATAGCAGAATGTGTTCGTCAGTTTGTCTTGTTTAGTTTCTTTCTTCCTCCTCCTTCTCTTTCTCCTCAACTCCTCCTCCTCCTTCTTCTTCCAATATATCATTTCTCTTCCTCCTTCATTCAAACTCCCCTCCAATACCCAAAACTTACTTTGTAATGTAGGTTGGCCTCAGGGTCAATTTCTTCACCCCTCTATCATTTGAATGCTGGGATTATTGTTATCATGCACTACCAAGTCATCTCATATATCCAATTTTCCACTCAATCTAGTGATCTGTGAACAGGAACTCAGGACATAGACACATGCATGTCTGTATTAATACATATGTCTAGGACTTTAAGGATTTTGTTGACACTGTGAACTGTGTCTCTTTATTTTAACTTATTTATATTTAACTGTTGCTATCATCTAAATGCTAATTTTCATATTTAAGTCTGAAATTCCACAGCCTTGCTGAATTGTCTTATGAATTTTTCTAGATAGATTATATTCTATATTGAATATAGATTATCAAGTAAATCAACTATGTCAACATTCTCCTCTTCCTTTCTAAACTGTGTTTCATGTGTTATTTCTGTGATGTAAATCTCTAGGGCAGTGGTAGACAGTAGAGTTCAGAGCTCTCCAAGGGAAAATGATAAGAATAGGGAGGAAATGAGTAGTTGGGTTCATTCAAGGTTGTTGCACAGATGGCAAATAATGCATTCGTATGGTTATATTTGAACACAGTGATTGACTATCTATCTAGATGTTAATTTGCTGCTGCTGCTGCTGCTGCATCACGTTAATGACAGATAATATTTCATGAGTTGCATTGCATTTGGGAACTATACCAGGGAAAGTCATACAAAGATCTTAATAATTCTTATTGCAGTGTTAAGGATAAAAAAATAAACCTTGGAGAACTTTTGTAACCTATTCATGATCACACAGTTTGTATTTGATAGATATAGGGAACCAGCCCAGGAACTCTTCCTTGGGACCATCAATAATAAACGGCTTCTTCTGTTCTTTGACAAAATAGAGATAATGAATGGGTTTCAATGGAGCTTATGTAACTTTGGGTCTTAGGATGTTGAGGAGGGAGGATCATTACACTTAAGAGTTGAGTATCAACCAGAATCAGATAGCAAGGCCCATCTCAAAAAAAAAAATAGTAATGGATTTCAACTCCAAAATAAATGATTTCAAGTACATTTTACTTCTTGCTCAAGGTTTTTTTTTTTTTTGATCATGGAACAGAAACCTATTCAATATTTGCTAAATATGGGAGGAGGAGTCTAAGAAACCTGAAACAACATTCTTCAAACATGCTTATGTATTCCAAAGCAAACAAAAGAAGATGTGGCCAACTATGATTTCAATCACAGTTAATTTTTATGTTTTAATTTAATTTTTTAAACAAGAAAATAAACTATCTTTTTCCATTATACTTACCAATCCAAGTTCCCACTCCTTCCCCTCCTCCCATTCCCTCCTCTTACCCTCCCACCCCACCCCCTTATCCACTCCTCAGAGAGGGTAAGGCACATTGCTTTGGGAAAGGTCCAACATCCTCCCTACAATATCTAGGATGAGCAAGGTATCCATCCAAAGAGAATAGGTTCCCAAAAAAACAGTACATGCAGTAGGGATAAATCCTGGTGCCACTGCCTGTGGCCCCTCCCATGCAACTGTCAACCACATTCAGAGGGTCTAGTTTGGACGTGTGCTTGTTCCTTCCCTATCCGACTGTAGCTGGTGAGCTCCTATTAGCTCAGATAGACTGTTTCAGTGAGTGTACCCATCATGGTCTTCATCTCTTTGCTCATATTCTCACTCCTCTCACTCTTCAGCTGGACTTTGGGAACTCAGTCCAGTGCTCCCATGCAGGTCTCTGCCTCTGTTTCCATCAGTTTCTGGATGAAGGTTCTATGGTTATATTTAAGATATTCATCAGTCTGAATCCAGGGCAAGGCCAGATCAGGCACCCTCTCTTTTATTCCTTAGGGTCATAACTGGGGTCATTCTTATAGATACCTGGGAATTTCTCTAGAGGCAAACAATGGTGTTATGAGAATGCTTCTAGAAACAAAGATAAACAGATTTGTGCCCTTCAACAATGCCAAAATGCATTGAATAAGAATAAAATCTCATGGTACAATTTCTTTGGCAATAATTTGCCAAATAGTCTCAATTCCCTTGATATCCATCAAAGGCAAAACTGGATTCCTTTAGTCCAATATTAACTACTAATATTATCTCAGATCACATATTACACATTACACATTACTCTAAATATGCCTTGTGCGTTCTGTTTGCTACAGAATAGCTACAGAGAATTAGGGATGTCATATCAGAATTCAAACAAGTTAAAAGAGGTCTGAACTACAGAAGCCTGAAGCCAAGGTAAGTACAGAGTCTTTACAGGAGTAAGATAGCTAATCCTGCTGGCATTCTACCTGAGCTGTCCCTGCTGCATCAGAGTTAATCTCTGCAAGGTCAGAGTTGAACCAAGCTTCAACATTGAGTTAAACTGCAGAAACAAGGTACAACAGACATCAGTAAGGAATCTTTTTGCAGGCTTTTATACTATTTAAAGTTTAGTTTTTCCTGCAACATTACGTTAACCATGAAGGATATAGAGGCAAACCATAGGACCAGGTTCAGATAGGCTTACATACACAAGGATGGATAATAGTTTGAGTAGCCTATGTCAACAGTGGGAACCAAATTGCATATGTCGATGGTAACAGCTAAGCTAAGCTGAAGCCCATGGAGCATTCAGAAGTTCTCTGCGTGTTGGTCAGTGGAGATTACAGTGTAATGTTCAGTGTATGAGGTCCCAGTAGGGATATTACACTCTTTCCTCATTCTGGTGTGTTGGATAAGTTGCTTGGGACTGGTTTCCCTGGTGTGATTTTAATACACTCATGTGCACATAAGATTCTAGTTTACTTTGATAAATGTATAGGGTAACAACTCTTTTTATTTAGTAGAGCAAATTTATCTGTCTGTGCTTTTGGAGGGCTCTTTATAGGCCATCAAAGTACAGTGTCATCCTTCTGCATTTTCACTCAAAGTGGAGCCAAATGATGCTTATAAAATAGAATCTCCTAGGGCAAGTGCAGCCTGAAAAAAACCATCATTTTCTACAATGTCTTGTAACTTAGAACAAGCACAGTTTGACTTTAAAAGGCAGACGTGGACGTATTTCTTTGGCAGCTTCCCACATAAAGCTTGACTTTACAAACTTTGAACAGAAGAAAATATATTTATCATTAAATAATAATTTTATAAATCATAAATTTTTGGCTTCAAAGGATGTAATGCTCCAAGTTAAATTTTAAAATGCCAGTATTATCACAGATAGATTTAGACTCACAATTTTAACCTTGCCATACCAGAGCATCATGGTTAAAAGTGGGTGTGGTACTTCTAAGAGTCATTTGCATAACTGTTAGTAAGACAGAGTAAATTGCAGGCATCAACTAGGAAATTATGTAAGTATAGTATATGCACAGACAAGTATTTGCTTCTATATATGAATATTAACCACATGAATATTCAGAGCCACAGAAGTCAGAACAAGTCATCTGATCTTGGGGAACTGAACCTGCCCAACGGGTGCTGGAAACTGAACCAGGGTCTATTACAAGTCTTTTAATTTCTGATCTATCTCTCCAACCCAAGAAATGATCATTTCAACGGCTTAGAGAGCTGAGGACATGGCTCAGTGGTAGAACTTGTACTTATCAAGCACAAATCGTGGGTTCAATCTAGAGGAGAAAAAAAATAATTTAAAAAAATCAATAATAAAAGTGATGCCCTTAGACAAGCTAGCTGTAGGTGAAACTCCATAAGTACATAAAAAGCATTAAAAACCTTCCTTATACACAGGTCCTAGCTATAGTGTGCATGTATATATGTACACATGGGTATAGTATAACATTTAGAAAAGAGAACAAAAGAGAATAATTAAAAAGAAAAATCCATGATAATACATATATATTTTTAAAAAGAAAGAAAGTATCCCAAATGAAACAGGATGAATTTCAAGAACCCCTGGGTAGGTAACATGCTCAGGGAAAGCTCAAAACACCAACCTTAGAAAATTAGTTCACAAGCTTCGAATTTTTGATAACATTCTGTGGCTTGTCTTTAATTTTCTTCCAGGTTTCAGTTCTTCCTACAATCAATACTTTAATTTACATTTTAATATTTTAGGGTCATGGCGCTCGTTTCTGTATATTGCTGCTGCTGTCTTCTTAGCACACAGCTGCTGCTCCAAGGATGGCTGCTCTCTTTGCTTCCAGTTGGTGGAGATGACTTGTGAGATATCGCTCCATGGGATCAAGGAAGGCTTGACAGCAGTGCTCATGCCACTGTAGAAGCTCATTTTCCTCTAGCGTTAGAAGCAACCTTTATTATTTGTATGGGAAACAGGCCTGTGTCTCGTTTTACTTTTCACTGAATTCAGATAGAGTTTCAGTGTGACTAACTGATGACTCATGACGCTGAGAATCTGTAATTAATCATAGGCCTAAGATCCATCAAAAACTGGTCTTCTAGAAGATTCACAGTGGTAGCAGGCCTTAGTCCCAGCCATCTTTCTTCTCCACCCATTAAGTATGTCAAGTCATCATGGTCTGTTGAAAACTGTGGACAATAAGAACAGCACCTCAGCTTGGCACATCTCAAAATCTTAAGTAAGGCCATTTCTCTTTTGATATAGTTCTTGTCCATTTTCTTATGGTACCATTTCTTTCAAGAGCTGATGATGTCTCCCTCCTGTTCTCAAATGAACGAAGTGTTTTTCCTGGGTGTACTTACTGTCTTTGTAAAACAAAGAGCTGGGTTATAATGTGAAAAAAAAAAAACGATAAGACACCTTTTCTGCTGAACTCGGGTTCTGTTAAAAAGTCCCTGAAGCATCCATTGTTGGATTCTGTAGCCTCCTCTTGAAAATTCAAAGCTAAAACTTTTAAAGCTTTTAAGAAAAGAAGGAGAGGGAGAGGGAGGGAGAGGGAGAGGGAGAGAGAGAGAGAGGCACACATACTTACAGAGAGACAGAAACACTGTGAAATAATTAACACTTGGAAGGGCATTGACATGGCAAACAAGCATGATGAGAGTATAACATTGATGCATTAGGGTAAGATCATGTCATTAGAGCATGGGAAGATGCTGGAGGACCCAGCAAAGCCCCTTGCTGTCTGCAGAGTGAGCATCTTGCTACAGTTCATCGGGCAGCAGGTAGTGTGGGAGAGAAAGGGAAGAACATGCTTCCTGGCCGCTGGGAAAGATAAGGAAATAGAGAGAACAAATGAGGCAAACACCCAGCACATAAAATAAGGCAGATGAAGAGGAATGAGCGGTGGCTTAAAAATGTCACAGAAATACCATGAGGTGAACAAAGTATAAGTAGCAACGTTTACCAAAATTGAGTGTAACTATGTGTTACATAGTGATTACTATTCTTATATCTTGCCGAGGATTAAGAGATCAATATCCTAAGGATATCTGTGAAAACTGCTAAGCCATTTGTAAAACTCAGAATGAAAATAAACCATGGAATTTAATAGTGAAATAATTTTCAGTGCCTTAAGTTTGCAAAAATCCCTTCAGTTTATACCACCTTCATATGAACCACTAATTTATCCAACAGAGCCCTGAAAATAATAACCGAATATTGGTTTTTAATTATTTTTGGGTCATGATCTTACTATATAGAGAATTGCCGTGATCTAAGCTAAATGTGCGTAGTGCTTTCTACTTAGTCCTGAGACATGCTCAAGCAAAGATTACCTTGCATTGTATTGCCACCCTACATTCCTTCTCTAGCAACTGAAGGTATAAAATGAAGTGATTTCATCAAGGAAAGACTCAGGTCCTAGCAGGTGAAACAAACTGATGTGCACTAAGCATCTAGCATGTGCCAAGTACTATACATGAACTCGGACCACTATGCTACTTCAGTAATAAAATCAGTTCATCAGGATTCAGGGACATAAAGTGAACACTTTATGTTCAAAGGAACACTTTAGAGATAATTACTAATTCTAACAATTCTCCAAGACTTCTTGCTAATTTTCCCAGGATAAATCTTAAAACAGAAACCTTCATTAAAAAGGAGGATTCAGGTAGGCCCATTTGTCCAGCATGATTCTGAGAATGTACCCACTCTCCCGAGAGATAACCCACTTCCCCTCAGCCAGCAATGATTGCACCCCCTGTCTTGGGAGACTAAGATGAGCTCTTACTGATCACTGATACAGTAATACATACATGTATACATTTTGGTGAATTTGAGCATATGTCTACACCCATGAAAAAATCACCACAGTCGAAAGTGCTTTTCCTTTCAGGTTTTCCTTGTCTTCTTTTTGTTTGTTTTTATTTTTTGGTGAAAACACTAAGCTTTAGATGTGAACTTCTCAGTTATTTTAAACTGGGCAATAATCATATTTTTGATTGTCAGAAATTTACTGCACATTGAGCTCTAAAACTTGTTTTGTGTAACTGACAACGTTCATAGGATTGGTCATGCCTATGGCAATTCCTTGTCTTTCAAAGATCTTTGAAGTGTACTGGAGGATGTTGGGTTTATGAGGTTGCTTTGAAAAAGTCCTTAGGAGCCAGGCGGTGGTGGCACACGCCTTTAATCCCAGCACTTGGGAGGCAGAGGCAGGCGGATCTCTGTGAGTTCGAGACCAGCCTGGTCTACAAGAGCTAGTTCCAGGACAGGCTCCAAAACCACAGAGAAACCCTGTCTCGAAAACAAAAAAAAGAAAAAAGAAAAAAGAAAAAGTCCTTAGGGAAAAAATCCTATAACCAAGAAGGTTGAGGACACATGAAAGTGGTTTCCCCTGTTGGTAGCTGTGCCTAGTGTCCCAAAACTGTGACATAATGTGTACATCTTAGGAGATGGAATGATGGGACACGACAGCATAGGAACTACTTTGCCTTCTTAGTTCTCATTCTTGATAGGAACAACTTTGTATTTCAGAAATTATCTAATAAAAGCCCACCACATTTTATGTAGAAGTAAAGCAGCAGTTGCAATGACAAGATTCAGGAAAAAAAAAAGCCTCATAAAAACACTCTGGAAAGAGGGATAAATATTAAGATTAAAAAGAAACATTTGGCTCTTCCAAGAGAATCCATGGCTGTCCTAAGGGAATTCCAGTAATTAGAATGAATTCAATCCTAGTTGCTGTGAGACTCTTAATGATATTAATAAACTATTGTATAGAATATTGGAGGGATTTTAGGGAATATGAAAAGTATTGGGTGAGTTGTATCAGGCAATTTTATTTTATTTTAGGGGATTTAAAGATAGAGCAAGATTCATTTGATGAAAAATCAGTACTCCTAAGAGGACTATTTAATAGATGACCATGTGAGCCCAGGCAAAGCCAGTACCCAGGAGAACCTTTATAGACTCACCAAGAATAAATCATGTCAAATCTTTCTTATCCCTTGCTTGACAGGTTTCTGAGACCTGCGACCCAGGTATTGTTAGAGTTAAACTGATTTCAGTAATGCTATGGTGAAGTGAAGTGTAAAAGTCTTCAGAAAGTATATGACTATTTAATTATATAGTCTACAATATTTATAAACAGTTGTATTAGCATATTCAAAAAGAGTCAAACCAAATATTGTATAAAATTATTAAGACTTGAGTGAGGTTATTTGTATAAAAGAGCCTTTGTGTCCAAATAACCTGTGTCTCAAGACTTCTGATACTCTATCTAATGACTGTTATCACTTTAATCCAGGACAAAAATGTCATAAGAGTGTTACAAATCAAGACAATTTACAAAAAATATGTGTAACTAAAATTGTCTTCCTCATAAATCCTGCAACAGGATTATGTAATCCATGGTTATACAATGAATACTTCAAAAACAATGAAATAGCGTGACTTATCATTGAGGTTGGCCCCCCCGCACCCACAGAAGATGTAGGCCCACCATCATCTTTAATTCTTATACTAATGAGAAATTATATTAACTGAGGTTTTAAAGGTTTAATTTAAAACAGAAGACTGTAATTCCTGCCATAAAGTAAGACCATTCTAGAATTTCCTGCCCATTCATCCTTAAATCTAAAAAAAAAAAAATGGAATGTTCACATACTTTCAGATATTCTAAGATCTCAGGACAATAGTAATTATTATTTTCCTGACAACAGCTTGTACACTGTAGCTTATAGTCAATTTAAAGAGTGAGCATTCTTTTTATTGTGTATATAGTTTACCTTTTCCTTTACATGTTGCACCTAAACTTCATGTAATACCATACATCTACCATAACATCTCATCAGAATATATTGTATGTACACTATCAAGAATGAACAGAAAATGATATTAGTACTCCACCACAAGAAGCAAAGCAATATGAAGAACACAGTCTTGAGGTCTCTAACATCCTTAACAGAATGACCTATTAAAGTCAAAACTCACCTCCATCACCATCCATCCCTTATGTACCCTTGAAAGTAATTCCCTTTGTCTTTTTCCATGATGGAGACAGAATCTATAACTTTGTGTTTACTGGGAGAAATCCAAGTCCTTCCTATCTTAAGCTCACATTGCTCTTATCTTATGGGAAGCCTAGAACACAGATGCTTCTGTTGTTTGACTAGTCTACTAGCTCTAGTGCAAATTCAGCTCAACCAGGTAGTTTGCAATTTCTTAACTTGGCCATTCCAAGGCCTTGTGATGGAATCTCAACAAACACAGTTGCCCAGCTGTGAGGAGAAAAACTGTTAACTCACAGCTTTCATGAACTGAGGTTCACTCACACACCTGTAACCAACAACTAGATCATTGACCTAACTACAGAGCTAACTCTCTAGTGGATTTGGAAAATTTAAGCAGAAAAATGAAACTCTAGTATTCTGTGAGAAGATTTCCTCTACCAACCACAGGAGAGATGATGAGGAACTGTGATTCAACATGAATCCAGGATTATCCAACTCAAAAAGAATATGCAAATGGGCACTCCCACAGCAATGGTTATAATAATTTGTTCTAGTATCCACCTTTAGAAAAAGCTTGTAATGTGCCCTAGGTAGCTTGACTAGATCTTTTAAACAAAACATAAGCAGCAGAAAATATGTTTTATCAGCTTCATCTAGTCAGAATTAAAACTCAGGATAGATTTTTGTTTTGTTTTGTCTTCTGTTTAAGCAAGAAGAAGGTATGGTGCCCACACCAAGTCCAGTTGATTTTTGAGTCCTGATATGAGTGCAGCTTCTGCGAAGTTGCAATGAGAAGAATAGACCTGTGGCTATCCCAGGGAAGGGGCAGCCACTGACATAGACTTTCCATTTACCTACAGCATGACTTTCCATGTTGAATAAAATTAGCCATTCGTGTACAAGTCAGAATTGAACATTGAAGACTGTAAAGGAATCTACTCAGCACACTGCAAACATAACAGTCAAATAAGTCTCACTGGCATATGTCTTGTTAATGTAAGGAAAGTTGGGCAGCAGTAAAGACTCTAGGGCACAAGTTGGAAAACGGTTATAAAATTCCTGGAGACTTCAGTGCTCGCAGCTGTATTTGAGGTGTATGTATCATCAGGTTGTGCCTTTTTAAACTCTTCCTATTAAAATAAAACTATTAAAATGGGGGATTGAGGAGCAGTGCATCATGTTAGGGGGTATCTGTGACAAGCTAGGATGCCTGGCTGTCTTCAGTTGAAAGAGTAAGAACCATCAAGAAATTAAACTATTTGTAAAGAACATCAAGGAAAAATTTTGGCACTTCCCTTCCCTGTGTTAGGAGCCCAATTTTAAATTGAATTAAATGCTACAGTTGTTTCTTCTCTAAGTAAACATTGACTGTGTGTTATCAAAGTGTTGCTCTCCTCTACACGTCAATTACTTTCTTCTGGGATGAGTGTGTCTTGGAGGTCATTTTTCTTCCTGAATTAATGATTGGCATTCACGTATTTTTCCACACTATTTTTGCTTCTGTTTCCAATAGTCAGTGTCTGAACCAGGTGTTTCAAGGTTCTAGTGTCTTATTCAAAGAATTTGGGTGAGGGGTGTGCATAGAAATTGCAAAATGCCAAGGAAATTTTATTCACAGGCAAATCAACAGTACAGAACAGATTTGTTACCAAGAGAGACAGGGCTTATTTTTATGATATTTGGCAGAAGAGAACATAGTGAAGGTGATCCTGCATTTTGATTCACAGGTTTGCATTGGACAATCTTTTTCTACTTCACATGTCCTTTCCCACAATGCATATGATTTGAATTATACCATTTATAACACAATTACACACAGATATAAAATAGTAAATAGGAGATTCTCCTTAAATATGCCCAGAGGACAGAGTTTGTCTTGAGGCACCTATTCCCCAAACCAGTCTGGACCAGATTACTTCCTTCATTTCCATATATATAGAACCTGGAAACATCTGGTCCTTCTGGAACTCCGTTAGAGAAATTTCATCTTCACAAGTCATCCCAGAACCCTAAACATGCAGCTTTCTTAACTACAAATCGGTTGCACTCAGATTTTGTTCCTCCTGATCTCTTCCTGGACTCTAGCTCTGAAAGCAGTGATTCTTAAATTTCCTGCTGATCCAATCTTATATGATTATTGGGTATTATTGTGAACCACTTTTACTTTGAAAAACATTTTAGGGTTTGTTGGTCCTATGAGTTAAACTGGAAATAATTTTGTTTAGAGTTTCATGGTAGCTCTCAGAATAACTGACAACTTTGTGAGATAGTCATTCTACCAAAAAAAAAGATGTCTTCTGTGGGTTCTTTTAACACCTGCATTGTTACTTGATTCATGTGAGTCAGAGCAATTATTCTGACACTTAAAACTTCCTCTTCAATGTTCGCCGGGAAGCAGACTGTACTCACCCCACCTGTCTCATGGGGCCTTTTAAAGAAGTAACCAGGGTCAGCGTGCTGGTGCACACCTTTAATTCTAGCACTTGGGAGGCAGAGGCAAGCTAAACTCTCTGACTTGGAGGCCGTCCTAGTCTACATAGTAAGTTCCAGGCCAGTCAAGGCTACATAGTGAGTTCTTGAAAAAAGCAATTTGGGAAACAGCCATCAATACAAAATTCCCTGGTGCCTGGATGTTTCTCTGATTCTCAGCAGGCATTCACCCCAACAGCTGTCACTGTTACCTCTGCTTGAATTTGGTTCTTGTATGGCAACTTGAGTGGCGTTTGAGCTTTGACAAAGGGTCATAACATCTTTGTTGGAAATGACATGTCAATTTTTCCAAAAGATTGTATCTTGTGCTTTATTATGAAAGCAAAATAAAAAGCTGCAGGACAAATTACTTTGTAAACCAGATATTAAAAGGTGATGAAAATGAATTGGCCTCCAGCTTTTGTCTTTGTTGACAATTCTTCTGGGATACGATTGATTATGTTTGTAATTCCCCGTGGAGAATGTTAGGATTGTTTGATTAAGTGAAAAGCTAGCATAAGGAGATTGTATAAAGGATATTACTTGTACAGATTCTTCACTTAGGGAATAAAAAGAGATGGAAATGGGATCACTTTCCTCGGTTGTCGTACTTTGATTATCAAATGTAGTAGTTTTAATCTTGTAGGATAATTCCCATACTTTAGAGAATCAATTGGTATCAAAGAGAGTAAATTACATTGCCATACATTTACAATGTGTTCAGATGTATTTGCATTAAATATTCCCCAGAAAATAAAATCAATGCTCTAAAATTATAGCATATAAACCTACTTGTGGTTTTCTGTTTTAAATAAAAGTTACCCATATTTTTGTGTCTGTGCACCAACTTGTGTCGTAGCATATGTGTGGTTAGAGGACAAGTAGTGGGAGTCTTTTCTTCTAAATTGTGGGTTCAGGAGATTTGGGTTGTGAACCTTAATGGGAAATGCCTTTATCCACTGAGCCATCTCGATAGCTCATTGTTTCTTTTTTTTAACGAAGAGGACTAGTGAGCATTGATTGTTGCCCAGGGATGCTGAAGAGAACACACACACACACTTGCACACTTACAGGTGTCTCAGTGCCGTGGGCTATAAATGTTGGTCCAATAGCATCTTCAGTTACACAGAACTCAACAACTGGTTTAAATGTTCATCCTGCTTGAGCATCACTACATAGACAGGCGATGTAAAGGAACCTGGATAGTGAAATCGCACAGATGGTGTTCATACATCTGATCGACAGTTCAGAATGCCAGTGAGAACAAAAGAATGAACAAAAGAATTTTCAATAGAACATTACAGGAAGACAAACACAGTAGGTAGTCGTGTGGTTCTTGTTGATGATGATGATGGGCTTGGCTGGGGACCAACCCCAGAGCACTGTGCTTGCTAGGCAAACACTCTACCTCTGAGCATTGGCCTCAACCTTACATGGATTTTTATAAAGAGAATACAAAACTGAAGAGAACTGGAGAGAGACAAAATATTACAGAAACGTTGAATTATTCATTACCATACACTGTATAATGAACTCAATCTACATGTTATTCAACCACTGAGGATATTTTTTATAACCTACCCATAATATATTTAATGTGCTTAGTTAATGTTTTGTTCTTTATAGTGAAACTGTTAGTCTTTTTAAGGACTAGAGGAGTTTGCAAGGCTCTTATCTTCTACCCAGAATAAACTCTATGAATTCTCAGAGTGTCTAATGTGCTGCACCTCAGCACTGCTCATGCCCACTCTGTGAAACCTAGTGATGGCTGGTATGTTGGCACACACTTTTAATCCCAGCACTCAGGAGGCAGAATCAGGAGCATCTGTGAGAGATCAAGGCCAGCCAGGGGTATATAAGGAGACCTTGCGTCAAAATTAAAATAAACTTACACTAGAAAATTCAATGAGATTGATACTGAATATTTAGGACAAATTCAAAATGTGAGATCTGGATACTGCAGGAAAAAAAATGCATTTTAAAATAATGTTTCCAAGTTCAATTTAATAGTTCAGTATAGATGTAGATTGAGTTCTAGAAGATCATTTACAAACAAGGCTGCTAAGTTATAGTGAGATTATCTGTAACTATGATAAAGTGCCCAGTGAAAGTTTGTAAAAGAGTAACAGAGTAATAGAAATGCGCTGTACTTGCCCTGAACAACCGCCTCAGAACAAAGCCTTTATAATTATTTAAAACAAGTCTCTAAATTAGGCATCAATGCTTTCATATGGAACATTACTGGAAATATCAAGGAGAGAGAAAAAGAGGGGGAAGAGGGAGGGCAGAGAGAGATTTTCAACTTTGTACCTTAATCACAACTTGGTAACTGCTACTTTGTTGGTGAGCACCATTAAATATTTGGAGGATATTATGGTTTCTCAACATGAAATATTCCCCCACTTGGCTATTTTATTGACCATTTGGCTGCTGGCTGGTGGTGGTGATGTTTTGGAAGGTTTTGGAACCTTTGGGATACGGAGTCTTGCTGGCAGAAGTAGGAACACTAGTGTACAGCTAAACAAGGTTGTAACTGTACCTAGGTTCAGTGCCAGGTCTCTGCTTCCTGATAATCTGGGATATAACAGTTCACCCCACAAGTTTTCATCACACAGAAGGTGTCTCTCCACCATGACACTCTGAGTTAGAATAAATCCCTTTGTCCCCAAGTTGTTTCTTTCAAATGTTTTGACCCACAAAGGAAGATTAGTAGACAGAATTATACGCAAATCCTTAGATTTTTATTTAAAACCACTTTTACAATGGTGCTTCTCAAACTTCAAGTAATAAAGAACTGTCCAGTTAGCAGATTCCAGGCTACAACTGCAGAGATTCACATAGGGCAGGTCAGAAATCCAGAATCTACATTTGATGTGGGATTCCACTCTGTATGCTGTGAATATCATTGGTTAACAAAGGATCTGCTTTGGGCCTATTAGCAGAGCTATAGGGGAACAGAGCTAGGTGGGGAAAACTAAGTTGAATGCTGGGAGAAAGGAAGCAGAGTCAAAGAGAAGCCATAGAGCCCTGCCAGAGTCAAACATGCCAAAACATTGCCAATAAGGCACTGCCACATGACAATACACGGATTAATGGAGATGGATTAAATTAATAGGTAAGAATTAACCAATAAGAAGCTAGAGCTAATGGGCCAAGCAATGATTTAATTAATACAGTTTCTGTGTGATTATTTTGTGGTTAAGCGGTCAGGAACCAACAAGCTGCCTCCTCCTATATACATTTTTAACAAGTGTATACTATATGGGGGAAAAGCTTGTCTACATTGCTTGTCCTGGTCTAGTTTTTAATAAGAGTATAATTTTAATAATGATGTTGGTATATTAGATTAGATTAGATAGCAAATTATGACAGAAATTTAGAGAGCCAGAGTTCCCACATGTCTTAGGAACCTCAAGTACTGTCTTTCCTCCCTTTACCATATGGTGTTTACAGGATCATCTGTCAAATCCTCACACCTTAGGCTCATTTCACATCTTTTACATTGAATAAAAGCTTGACTATTGCAGAACATTCTAAAAACAGTCCCTTGTGGTATGCTCTTGACAGGGAATTCTGGGTCCTACTATTTTTTTTCCTATTAAATTTTTAAGGATCACAGCCTAGTATTAAAGTCATCTTGGGTTATCATTCCAACCAAAGCAGAGAGAAAAGAGTCTTTCTATGGAGAGCAGGGCATGTTTGGATGGTTGTGATAGGGGAAGGCACAAAAACGAGAATGTGAGTGGAAATGACTCGTATCCATTGGTTTCCTTTTGTTTGTCCATGAATGCTAGCACTTGATAAAGAATTAAGCAAGGTAACTGAGCACCCAGTAGAAACAGAAAAAGGAGAGAGACAGAAATAGAAAAGACTAATAGAAGAGAATATATGTTGGGTGAGAGCAAGATATGCCTGGTACCTTTGCCTAGACTTTGACAGAAGAAACAAATAAACATGCTAGGATATATATATATATATATATATATATATATATATATATATATGTATGTATATATATATATTAGGTTTTCAATACAGGGTTTCTCTGTGTAGCTTTGGAATCTGTCCTGAAATTCACTTTGTAAACTAGGCTGGCCTCAAACACACAGAGATCTGCCTCCCTCTGCCTCCCTATTAAAGGGAGATAGGTTAAAAGGATTAAAGATGTGCGTCCGGGTATGGATATTTATATTATATAATAGATAATATCTTTTATTTCTGAATAAGATTATGCTTATCCCATGGATGCTACCCAAAACTGTATTCCACCAATGCTTCAGAACACAGGAGTTGAACATTCTCCCTCGAGAGTTAGTAGTTTTATATTTAGTATATTTTGTGCTTGTTGATGAGTAAAGGCTATTACAAAAATGGCTGCATACTTCCATGAGGGAAATGCTTAAAATGTTCTTGAAACATTAATGAGTAAATAATCTATTGTTCTGATATTTTGTTCCGAGTTTTACGATAGTATTTTGTCTTTAAAGTTTATCTTCTTCTCAAAATTATTTTAATGACTCTACAACCTTTCAATTTGCATATAGACCCAACCATCTTTATCATTAGTTAATAAATCTCAGATTATTTCTTCCATGCAGTGTAAAGCTTTAGGAAATTGACCTAATAGAGGGATGGAAGAATGAAGAAAGGACAGACACATGTCCAGAAAAGATGGGATCAGGTGGGCTGTGTTTTCTCTAGTGGGCAGTACCAACTACATATTTATTTTATGCATCTATGTCAGTAAGCTGAGTTTATTGTATACAAAGATAAGGAGATTGGTTTATGGTATGTAGTTGAACAGAGACAGGCTTAGCTAATTTCTATAGAAGGCCTCTGTAGGGGAGCAGTCTCAGACAGTAGTTACCTAGAGGAAGAAGCTGTTGTTGGCAGATTATGTATGCATTGCCAACATTGACCATCATTTTTGCCATTTTCCCCTGAGCCTATGTCAGAAAATGCCTTACCAATTCCTATGGGTCAGGGACATTGGGGACCTGACATGGCTGTGCTCACTACATAATCCCTCAGAGCTTTATCTGCTTCCTAAGCATTCAGCCAGGCTTCCTCCACTTCCTTCACTTTTTCTCTCAAAGATTGCTAGGCACAGGGGTTTCCTTTTCTCATACCATTTCCTGAAACTAGATGAATAATAGTTTGACTACAGAGCAAAGATGTCACTCTGAAGGACATGCTGCATTTCTCCTGCTTGGGATACTTTCTGCATTATAGGAAATTTTGATTTATCCTATGTTCAGTTGGCTTAATAATTAAATAATATATTTTTTCTTAATTTATTTCTTTTGATTACTAGTCAACTCAAACATATTTACCCATCATCTTCCTGTCTCTGAAACTTCTTTATATTATTTTCAGTTCTCAAGTATTTGCAGTTGTATAGTCTGTGGCTGTCCTCATATTATTGACTTTGTTATATTTATTCTAATAAATTGATACACCTTTTAGACTTTAGTGTATTCCTTTGGGTCACATAGAAATTTGGAGTTTTCTATGTTCAGCGAGACCAGTTTTATCCCAGGCTTTTTCAGACCCAGGCCAGCTGGCCTTGGTGAGTTCCCGATAGAACATCCCCATTGTCTCATGAACATAGTGGACAATGAGGACTACTGAGACCTCAAGAATAATGGCAATGGGTTTTTGATCCTACTGCACCTATTGGCTTTGTGGGAACCTAGGCAGTTTGGATGATCACCTTACTAGACCTGGATGGAGGTGGGTGGTCCTTGGACTTCCCACAGGGCAGGGAACCCTGACTGCTCTTTGGGCTTACGAGGGAGGGGGACTTGATTGGGGGAGGGGGAGGGAAAGGGGAGGCGGAGGTGGGGAAGAGACAGAAATCTTTAATAAAAAAATAATAAAATAAAAAAAATAAAAAAAGAAATTTGGAGTTTTATTAGTTTTGCTGTGTTATTTTTGTATGCTTCTAAATGTGAACCCTCAAATTGATTTCCCGTGTGTTTTAGAACTTTTGAGATGAGTACTACCTACACCTAGCTCCAACATGCATTGTATATCTGATAATGCTGTGAGACTAAGGGTTCAGGTTGCTTTTTCTTTATAACCGTCTAGGTGCTAAGCCCATTGCAATTTATTAACTTTTTGCTTTTCCATTAACAGTGGCATTTCTCATCTCTAAGTACAATGCGTTTTCTGTGTGATTTTTGCAAATCATCTTCATTGTCGCCTGATACATTTATTTTTCTTATGGAATTGTGCACCTTTTTATAACGTGATGAAAAATACTTTCGAAACAGTTTAAAATAAATGAACATAAATGGTCATACTTCTAACCAATTTCATCTGCAAATAGTTTGGAGATTCTGAGCAACCCTGTAGTGAATTTTGATAAATAAATAAATAAATAAATAACATATACATATATATGTAGTTTTTTAAAGTTGTATATGCTTTTGTTCTTAAAGAAAAATGAGTTCATTTAAAAGATGTGATGTTCTAAACTGACATTAAGAGAAAACTGTTTTATGGGGCCTTTCTCTGTAGCCACTCCCATACTGTGACTCTACTGGAGTTGTAAACTTTTCTTTTCTGTGATTAGCACATACAAGGAACTATGACAAGTAACCATCATGACCTTTGACATTTTTAAAAATCATAACATTACTACGGTGCTAATTTTTAGATGGCTCTCTTGAATGGTTTTCTTTTCAATTTGTTTTTTGCCAGCGACATGTACCTTAAAAATTCTTTGCCACAGAGTTAGTTCTAAATTAATCAGAGTGCAGTTTGAATTTTAACGTGGAGGAAGAGGTCATCTGTTCTACCCTCAATGGCACAGAGAAATAGCGCTGCATAGAGGTGAGTTAGAATCTGCAACACCTCCAGGCAAAGCCAAGACTTGAGCCAACAAATCCTGAATTCTATCTCAGCACTATCTCGATTCTGCTGTCCCAACTTTGCAATCTTCCTATGCCAGTCTTCTACGGCCTGGTTGAGTGCATCACCACTCGAGATGTGTGTGTGTTTCCGTGCACTGGGAGGTAAAAGCACTGCACAGTCAAGTCTGAGCGAGCAGTATGAATAGAAATGTGCCAACAGGGAGAGAGAGTTTGTTCCACAAGTGCCTTCGCGAAGTGCGAGCATTACTTCGACATTTCTACCATCAAAAATTTGCAGTTTGTACCTCTATGATCTCCAAAACATTAAACTACACAAGAAAACATCTATTTTATCCACAGCAGATTGCCCATATCCATTTAAACTATGCCTCCGGAAAGTTATCGACAGAAGTTAGGCATATGGACTTTCCAAATTTAAGGAAAACGTTCTGGAGTTTAAAGATACATAGAGTAGGACTGGACCTAACAAGCCATGGTGAAAGACTCAAGAGGACCAGAGCTATAGGATAGAGGAAATAATTCTGTGTTATACAAGGACAGCTCTGTAAATTGGTATGGGAAGATATTCAGTAACATTTCGTTTGGTAGCCAGAAAGCAAATCAAATGAATTGAAGAAATTCTTACAAGTATTTCCATCTTCCTTTTTAAAGTTAAAGATGTCTGCTGATTTAAATCCACCACCTGTGCTTTACACCAATATTCAGCAACCCCTTTTTCTAAGTCGTGGGGTAATTCATCACAAACCTAGCCCATTCTCCATAATTAGAAACATATGCACGTAAGTTGATCATCTTTTACAAATTATTATATAAAATAAATCTCTAAAACTGATTTTATTTTATGACCATCTGTGCAATAGTTTAAATTCTCACATATATTAAAATTATTTCAATAGAGATGCTTTCAAACAAAAATCAAGCTAGGTGAAGAGCTACAGCCAATTGATAGTGACCGAGAAAGGGAAAATTGATTTTCTCGAACCTGACAGATTATCAGTTATCAAGCACAATGTCTGAATACATGCAACACTAAAAGGGCTCAGTATATGTGTAGGCACATTATAAATATACACATATATACATATGTAATATCACACATACATATCCAGCCTTTATGTAAAATAACAACTATAGAAGAATAGGTGACAAATTCAGAGTGGGGAATGTGTAAGTAGTAGGAGATAGAAGAAGGAAGAATTGAAAGTATGTAAATGTGTTAAGTAGTATTCATGTGTTAAATTCTTAAAAATATAAAAAAATCTAAGTTTAAAAAGTAAGCTACGGAAGTATATTGGAATTTTAAATCACTTGAAGTAAAAATGTGGGTGTAAGGTGAAAGTCATAGGTAACAATATTGAATAGATGGAGCCGGTAGGAGATAGACGAAAACAGATACCATCTTATAGAAGCTCAGTTTTGGGCCAGAGAAGAGAAATGGAGTGGAAACAGCAAAGATTTAGAAGTAAATTTAACAAAAACAACATGTCAGATGAAGCAAGCAACAATCAAAGACTAGATCTCAAAACCTTTTCTTGATGAAGGAAATGGAATCACTGTGATGAATTTTATGAAACAGAATATTGCTCTGCTCTGCTCTGCTTCTGTGGGTGGGGCTTAGGGAAAAGTGGCAGTCATGACATCCCAGCCTTAGAGTCCAGGGTCTGCATCCCAACAACTGAGGGACACAATATCCAAACATAAGCCAGTAGGATTTCCAGGACCCCTTCTGGCATTTTCTTGTCTTCTCATTTTAAAAGACAAATTTGAAACAGTAATATCTTTGAAAAGGATAAATTATTTCTAAATGTATACACTGATAACAACTAAGAAATTATTTTAAGCCTGATAACCACGTGTAATTATAAAAGTGTTTTATTGTCTTTCAGAACCACATCTATTATTTTTAGCATATTCACCCCCACCTTCATATCCTCCCACATCTAGCCCCAATTCATTAGTTTTTGTCCCCATTTTTTAAATCCATAGGGTCCAATTATTGCTGGCAATAGGGTCCAATTATTGCTGGCTATATAATCTTGGATGTGTGATTCTACACTAGAATTTGTTAGTTCCACCAAGAGTCACATCCTAAACAAGCAAACAAGTAAAAAACAAACAAACAAACAAACAAACAAAAACACCATTCCCTACAGATATTATCCCATTGCATGAATGTACCACATTTTTATTATTCATTCATCTATTGATAGGCATTTTGATTGTTTCCATTCCCTGGCTATCATGAACAGACCAGCAGTGAACATGGATGACCAAATATCTCTGTAGTAGCATGTGGAGTCTTTTGGTTGTCTGCCCAAGAATGGTATAGCTGGATAGTATGTGAATCTATTTTAAGTATTTTGAGTAACCTCATTAATTTTCAAAGTGGCTACTTTAGTTTTCACTCTCACCAGCAGGGAATAAGTGTTTCCCTTCCCTGCTCCCATGCTGCTTGCATTCCTCATCATTTCTGCAAATTTTAGGTGTTCTAACTAGCATAAGACCTGGTTAAGATGAATATAAATTCTAGATTCTAAATCCTGCCTGTTGTAGCTAGTAAAGTTTTTTTTTTTTGCCCATTCTGTATGCTTCCCCTTCACCAAAATGATGTGTTCATTGTAGTGCACTCTTTAGTTTCATTAGTCCCATTTATGTATTGTTTGTCATAATGTCTTTACTTCTTGGGTCCTGTTTAGAAAGTCCTTTCTTGTGCCTTTAAGGGCAAAGCTATTTTCTATTTTCTCCTTTATGATGTTCCAGGTATCCAGTCTTAGATTTGGGTCTTTATCCATTTGGAGTTGAATTTTATGCAGGGCAAGAAATGAGGAATCAGCTTTTTTTGTGTGTATTTATCTGATTTAACAGCAGCATTTCTTGAAGATGGTATCTTTTTTTCCCCATGTGTTTTGTTAAAAACCAGGTGTCAGTAGAATGTGGAGTTACATATAGGCCCTTTAAAGCAAGGAAATGGCAAGGTGAAACCTAGGCTCTGGGAGAAATCTCCTAGTTATAAAGGAAAGGATGGAGAGATAACTGTGTAACAGGCAGAATGGTTGTTACCACCCAAAATTCACATTTCCATCCGAACTGACAACATGAGAGTGTTAGAAAGAGGGGCCTCCCAGATATAGTTAGGTCATCTGAATGGAGTCTTCATTAATGCTTTCAGGTCGCTAGTGGAAGTCAGATCTAGCTATTGCTGTTTTGTCATTACAGACATCATTCCCATGGACCCCACCATACTAACACCTTAGTTAGACCTCCAGCCTTCGGAAGTGTGAGGAATACATTTCTGCTGTTCCTGAACTGCTCAGCTATTAGTGATTTACTATAGGAACCTGAACTAACTTAGACAAATGGTGACAGACTGAATTGTGGATAAGGCCAGGACTTACAACAGTGTCTGACAAACAGGAAGTGATAGAAAAATTGATGCTATGGGGAAGCAGAGACTAGTTTTGGTCCTTAAGAAATTCCGGGAGAAGAGGGTATTGAGCCTGTAAGACACCTGTCGCCAATGGTACGAATTAGTATTAAGGATCTGACGTGATTCTGAAGTGTTGTGTATATTTCTGTGGTAAGGCTGAATCCAGAGCAAAGAAAAAGTTCTAGCATTGATTGTCAAGCAAATGCTTCCTTCTCATCACTTTCCTTAAAGATATTGTGCAGTTTCAACATAAAAATTCTATTACTTCTGAGCTTGCAGTTTTACTGCTGGTTTTTGTGCCCAAGAAGGCTGGCACATTCCCTTTCCAGTTCTCACATTTGGCAGTGAACACGTCTGCCCTCAGTCTTCCCTACGAGTTTCAAATATATAAATGTTCTAATTACCAACAGCCAAGAGAGAAAGAAGTCAGGGTACCCAGAATAGAAGAGCTGCTGCACACTGTGCCTGGCTGAGTTAGGGTTGTTCTTGCTGTGATGAAATAGGATGACCAAAAAGCAAATCGGGAAGTATTTGTTTTGCCTACACTTTCACATCACTGTCCATCCTAAGGATGTCAGGACAGGAACTCAAAAATGGCAGGAACCTGGAGCTAGTGTATGGCCATAAAGGTGTGCTGTGTACTGACTTGCTCATTATGGCTTCCTCAGCCTGCTTTTCTATATAACACCAGCCCAGTGATGGCCCCACAAACAATGGGCTGGGCCCTTCCTCATCAATAACTAATTTTGAAAAATGCCTTCTAATCTACCAGCAACTCGATCTTATGGAGGCATTTTCTCAATTGAGGTTCCCTCCTCTCAGATGACTTTAGCTTGTATCAAGTGGACATAAAACTACCCAGCACAGATGATATGATAGTTTACATAAGTGACCCCAGAAATTCTACCACGGAACTTCTACAACTCATAAACATCTTCAGTAATGTAGCAGGATGCAAGAGTAACTCAAAAAAATCAGTAGCCCCCCCTTACACAGAGGATAAATGGGCTGAGAAAGAAATTAGAGAAAGATCACCCTTCACAATTATAGCAGCTGGCCGCTGTTCATCCCGACCGCACAGACCCAAATAATCACACAGCAACTGTATTATTTAAAACACTGCTTGGCCCATTAGCCATAACTTCTTATAGGCTAGTTCTCATATTAATTTAACCCATTTATATTAATCTATATATCACTACGTGACAAAGATTTGGCATGTCTGACTCTGGTGGCTTCATGGTGTCTCTCTCTGCCCTTCTTTCTCTCAGCATTCAGCCCAGTCCTCTCTGCCTACCAAAGTTGTACCCTATTAACAGGCCAAGGCACTTTCTTTATTCATTAACAGTAATCAGAGCACACAGAGGGGACTCCCACATCACACAATAGTCACAAATAACATAAACTGTCTTGGATTAACACTAACCAAATAAGTATAAGGCCTGTATGACAGGAAATTTTAATCTTTGAAGAAAGAAATTGGAGCAGACCCAAGAAAATGGAAAGATCTCCCATGCTCTTGGGTAGGTATAATTAACATAGTAAAAATGGCAATCTTACCTAAAGCAATCTAGAGATCAATGCAATGCCCAGCAAAATTCTTCACAGACCTCAAAATAACAATACTCAACTTCATATGGATAAACAAAAAATGTAGTGTGTCATAACTAGAACCTGAAAACAACCTAAATGCCCCTCTACCAAAGAATGGATAAGAAAAATGTCATACATTTACCCAATTGAGTACTACACAGCAGAAAAAAATGACATCTTAAAATTTGCAGGTACATGGATGGATCTAGAAAATGTCATATTGAGTGAGGTAACCCAGACCCAGAAAGACAAATATCATATGTACTCACTCATATGTGGCTTATAGACATACCCCCCAAAAAAACCTCACAATATAATATAATTCACAATCCCAGAGAACTTAGACAACAAAGAGGACCCTAAGAGAGACATACATAGATCTAATGTACATGGGAAGTAGTAAAAGACAAGATCTTCTGAATAAATTGGGAGTATGGGGACCATGGGAGAGGGTAGAAATAGAGGGGAAAGAAGGGAGAAGATCAGAGAAAAATATATAGCTCAATAAAACCAATTTAAAAAGATAAAAATAAAAACTGGGTTCAAATAAAAAAACTACCCAGCACAGCATCACACAGTCCATGACAGTATCATCCCACATTTTTGTAATGATTATGAATGGATTAAGTGTGTTTGTTATATTTATAGACACTTCCACTAATGAAGAAACCTTTCCAACACCTTAATACAACATTAATAATCCAGGATACTTTCTGATTAGATTCATCGATATTAGTGATCTCCCAAGATTAACAGCTACTGCTTTGATTCCTGCTGAACTTTTGGTAGAGATTTTTTTCCGGCTCACGTAACGAGAAATGTCAAAAAACTATCATCATACTGAAATAAGTTTAAATTTAGGCTAAGGACACTTGATCTTGGTGACAATGGCTATGTTGTCAAATTCCTGAGACTGATCATTTTCATAATTATCCCAGTCTCAAAGGGGTACTTAAGTGGTTTGATCAGATTGTGGTTTTGTAAAAGTATAGCAGGGTGAAGAAACCTAAAAGGGGTGAATATTCACAACCATTACACCAGTAAAAATGTTCTCCAAAGATAACCTTGCTGTATTTAAAATATGAGAAAGCCTAAAAATCCAGAAGAGACCACTATGGTTACATTTGCATTCTATGTCACCAAGTACATGTCTTCTTTAAACTGTTTTTCAATGGCACATGCTCCTGTGTTTACTATTTATTATTTATTATTTATTATTACTTTAAAGGAAAAATACTAATCTTTTGGGCACTGGCTACCACATGAACTTCCAGAGATATCTTTCTAGTTTCTGTTTTTTCAAAACACATAGAATTTGGTAAGGTTTTACTCAGTGGCATTGCTGACATTGGCCAATCCTAGTAAACTCATAAATCATCTGTTGTAAAACCGCAGAAATTGTATAAATTAAGAGCTAAGTAAACTTCGGAGACCAGTAGGTCATAACAGGGCTTTAAAATGGCATTAATGCCATGGAATTGCAGGTGTTTGTGTTGTGTCCTGAGGATCTCTCTGAGGATCTCTTTGTGATATTTGCACCCACAGGAAATCACAATATATATGATTACAAAAGAGAATGGATTTAGGCATCTTACATGTGTAAAGAGTTGTTTTCTGAGAGCACACAGTTGCTTTTCTAGTAAAAAAAAAGTAAAAACTCTCTTTTAGACTTTACTGGATTTTTTGGTGGTTTGTTTACATGATTTCTGTACCAGTAGTTGTATAATGTCTGTGTGTTCTCACAGAAAACCTTTCCACATATGAAATGATATAAGGAAAAAACAAATTTATTTTCCTCTTGTCTTAGTTTCATAGCTGATGTCACTGTAATCAAACATATAGTAAGAGAAGATTATACAAATTTATCTAAATTCCAATGGTTCAAAACCAATTTTAAGAAAATTAATACACAAAGAAATGCATATACTTTTCTGTTTTCATGGTTTTCCTGATGGAAAAGCAAGAGTCATGGAGAAATGTGATTAGAAGATGAAGGGGTATGATCCAAAGTAATCACCATGGGGCTTTAGCAACTGAACTGTTTGATTTTCTTCTCATGTCCGTGAGCTACGGATGCTTTTTCCCAATGGTAGAAAGAAAATAGCTCTGGAAAAAGGTCTTATGGTTTCCTTTAGCTGCACTTCCCAGAATCTGGTGCCTGTTCCACTACAAAGAAGAAGGTGAGCAGTGAACATGACTTCTGCCACTTTGCTTTTGTAGATGCCAAGATGCTATAGTTGGGAGAAGACTGTTCTGAACCCATCAATGGAGTCTCTGTCCTTGAAGGTCAGGGACTGGGAGGTTTTCACATTAGGTTTAGCAACATGTATTGGAAAACCTGGCACACCCAGATGACATTTGGCAAATAGTCTGCCTCAGGCAATTCCAGGCAAGAAAATCACAAGGAATATGATACAATAGAGTAATTGGGGCACAAAGCCTGGGGTAGATCCATTGGCTTGTGTCACCAGTGAGGAAGAGGCAGGAACGTTGATTTTTCGCCTATGGATGCTTCAGTTTTTGTTCCTAGAAGGGTTATCTCAGAGGTGGGTGTGACAGGTTGGCATCCAGGCAAGGTCTGAATGGTGAACCCAGCCTCTTCAGTGATACTTTTGTGCCCTGAAGGATCAGATACCTGCTGACATATCTGCCTCCCACTGGACTCCCTCATCCCAATGTAAGTCCAACCTTTGAGCTACTCTAAGAAGCATCAAGCGGTAAAGGGATGAAGAATAAACTTGAATTTCTTTCTCCAGCAGAAGCTCTGTGGTGCTAAATTAATTGGGAGTGGCAGTGTTTTGAAGCTGAGTAAATAACCCAGGGAGAGCCACTGTGTGAGTCCTCACAGTCTTGGCCCAAGCCAGGGACTTGAATGGCATGTGTTTCTATGCCAGGTATGCTGGTTAACTTTATGTCAAATTGACACAGGCTACCGTCATTTGAAGGAGTGAATCCCAACTGAGAAAATGCCTACACAAGATTGGGCTGTATGCAGGACTGTACTAAGGGCATTTTCTTAAGTAGTGGATGATGTGGAAAACCCCAGTCCGTTCCAGATGATCCACCCATGGACTGGTAGTCTATAAGAAAACAGGTTGAGCAAGCCATGAAGAGCAAGCCAGTAAGCAGCACTCTTCCATGACTTCTGCATCAGCTCCTGACTCCAGGTTCCTACCCTGTTTGACTTCTAGTCCTGACTTCCTTCAGTGGAGGACTGTGATGTGGAAGCATAAGCCAAATAAGACCTTTCCTACCCAACTTGCTTCTGGTCATGGTGTTTCATAATAACAATAGTAACCCTAACTAAGACACCTGGTAAGAACAGAGCCTTGGGGAGAATGAAGCTCAGAATTCCCATTAGTCCAAGTAAGATGCAAAACCCAAATTAACTCACGCTCCTGGCTCTCTTACCTCTCTTGGCAGTAGAGAATGCTGCCTTTCCTATGGCTCTACATTTAGAAAACAGATGTATGGGAAAGTCATAAGAATGAAACAAGAATCATATAATAGAACCTATTAACGTCGTTTAAGAGAAGAGATGCTGAAAGGAACAAATTAATAGTTAGATTTTAGCAAAAGAGAAAAAAAATATGTTGAAGTGTTTTTTTTTTTCCCACACAGAAGAAACTCAAGGAGAATTAGGCACATTTGGCAGTAGGGTATATTTAGATTAGGCGGACTTCTTAGATACAAGGATTTGCTTTCTAATAGTTTAACGGCTTCAGACATGGCCTGATTTCTAAGATGTTTTGCCTCCTGTTTTACAAAAGTTTGTAACTACTTAATCTCTTTTCTGAGTTAAAGAAAAAGAAGAAAAAGATCAACTGCTTTCATTTCTTTAAAAAAAATCAAAAGAAATCAGAAAGTTGATCAAATAGTTTGATTTGAGCAGCCATCCATATACACACTGCATACATCTTCTTGAAAGTCATAGGCTTTTGTCCTCAGAAGGTAAATCTTGATAAAACTATTTTGCTAGATATGAAAAGTTGATGCTAGGAATCTGAAGATTTAAAGCACACCTTTTTTCAGATCTCCATCTCTGTCTGTCTCTTTGTCTCTGTCTCTCTCTCTCTCCTTCTACACACACACACACACACACACACACAGAGGTATAATGACTGGATGTTATTGCTGTATAGAATCTGCACTCCTGCATTCAAGTAATTGCTGCTCAGAGAGGGAGAACCAGTCTTCTCCAGGCACAAGCCCCATGAGGTTATTCAATCCCAGGCATTCTTCCCTAAACACATAAACATATGAGCGGCCTAATGGAACCAGCAGGTTATGTTTATAAGTGTATATATACAGCAGTAATAATTAATAATTAGAGTCTATGAATTGGAATAGGACTGGGTTGGGGCTATAAGAGGAGTTGGGAAAAGAAAAGTAACAGGGAAATGATGTAAATACAGTGCTCATACTGAAATGTTCAAAAGTAGCTCAATAAAAATAAAAATAAATTTGAAAAGAAAGGAACAATATTTTAAAAAGTGAAAGTTTTCTGTAATAGTTTTAAAAGTCTGCATCCATTACAAAAATGACAGGTTCATTACTGTACATGTGTTTCACATCTAACCTTATATAACAATTTATGTAAGATCCTGCCTTTGAATATTCACACATAAAAATAAATCTGTCTTGAAATGTAAGATCTATGAAATTCATCACCCCTGCTAAAAAACATAGTCTGTACCAATGCACTCAACACAGTCTCTGAATTCACAGGGAGGTTGTAGCACCAACAGAGCCTCAATGTGAATCTGCTAATTGAATCCTCCCTAGGCGGAGGAAATGAGGTGGCTTTGGCTTTTATCCCTGGTAGATAATCTTGGCGAATTGACTCATCACTTTAGAATTGGTCTTTTAGAGAAAAATCGCTTTTAATGCTAAATTATTAAAGCTCAGCTCTTTTACACGACTCTAAGAACGACATTGGCAGTATAGAGTCTTTGGTGGTTTCTATGGCAGCAATTCCTCCTCTTATGTCTTTTCCCCAACTGTGTTATTGTTTACACAGTATTATTAATAAGTATTAATTCCTAAAGCGAAAAGAATTCGGGTTTCACCCTATTACAAAGCTATGTCGCAATAGCTACAAGATAGCGTCGCTGCCCTAAAATATTTAGGATGCCCCTGATATTAACACGTCCTCTCTCAGACATTTCAGGGGATAATAGATTCAGAGAAAACTGGAATGTGCTGAAAAGGAATGCGGAACTGGATCTGCACCAGTGATAAAAAAAAAGAATTGCAATGAGATGGCTCATTTTCGCTCATAGTTTTATACATGCCCTGCTTCCTGAACACCACCATACAGCAAGGGCATGCTCACTGCAGCACGGTTGTTCTGCCCATCTGTCTTAGCAAAGAGGTGTTTCTAATCTACAAGGGTGACATTTTTCCTCTTCTCACTTCCACCCAAGTGGAAGTGAATTCACTTTCATATCTCACCTGTAGGTAATAACGCAGACTTCAAGTAACTGCAGTCTTCTTTGATTATTCAATTTAGAGATATTTTTGCTTTTGTTAATCAGAAATGGTTGAGTTTACTAATCAAATTTACAATGACACTTACAGAGCAGATGCAATAAATGTTCTAGGATTATTTCATTTAAACTTGAAAATAACATGAAGGAAGTATGTAGCCACTCCATCCCCATAGAATTTTCTTTCTCACATCGAATGCTCCAGCAAAACTCAGAGGAGCTGAAATACAGAGTTACTTTGAGAATTACTGCTCCCAGTTAACTGAGAGATGTCTTTATGTGAGGAAAACTGTCGATCAGTGGGAGGCAGAAAGAAGTGCTCCAGCCTATGGAAAGGACAGGTCCTTTGGAAAGATAGCCACAGGAGCTCCGTGACTCAGGGCCACAGCAGGACTCTCTAGACGAGTTTCATGAGGGTCCAAAGATGATGGTTTGCTAGATGCCTTGAATCAGACCAATGACTCATTGTAATGAACATTTTATGGATGGGGCTGATTGGACAAAAGGGTATATACTGCATGACACAGGACAGCTCCCAATGCCAATAGGGTGAATGAAAAGGTTTTGGAAAGAAGTAGAAGCGAGATTGGGTCTTTTTGTTTGTTTGTTATTAATTTGTTTTGAGGCGTTCTTTTGATGGAAACACTGCGGGGGTGAGGGGCAGATGTGGAGGGACTTGGAGATGAGTGAGATTGGGGTACATGATGTGAAATTCCCAAAGAATCAATAAAGAATTTGTCTTTATTTATATTTTTTTTGAAAAAGTACTCCAGTGTTGCTGAATAGATAGAAAGCCCTTTACTTTCTGGGTCATTTCTGCTCATGGCAATGATGCTTCTCACTGATGAAAATGCCTGTAAGTTTTCCTCAAGCATTGGAAGTTTCAACTCTTCGGTCCCTCACAGGATACCCTTGGGAGATGGATGATGTACTGAACTATCCCTGTAGATGCCTATTGCTTCCACATGAATGTTCATTTCTTTGTTCTCCTCCTGCAACGTAAGTGTGTTCCCTCTCCAGAGGTTTGCATTTGTAAACGTGACTGTTTCAAACTAGATGCAGTAGCATATATCTGTAATCAAAGCCCTTAGCAGGATGAGGCGAGAGGACTTGGGACTTTGAGGTCAGCCTGAGCTGCAAAGCTGGAGCTATATAAGAAGGAAAATAATAGAAAAGAAGGAAACAGAAAATGAGAGAGGAGAAAAAAGAGGGGAGGAAAATGAAAAAGAAATGGAGGGAGAGAGGGAGGAAGGGTGGGAGAAAAGATGGAGGGAGGGGGGAAGGATGGGGAAAAGGGAGAGGAGAAGGAAGGAGGGAGGAAGGAAGAAAAGGAAGAAGGAAGGAAGAAAGGAAGGAAAAAGGAGGAAAGAAATAAAGAAGAGAGGGAGGGAGGAAGGAAGGAAGGAAGGAAGGAAGGAAGGAAGGAAGGAAGGAAGGAAGGAAGGAAGGAAGGAAGGAAGGAAGGAAAGAAGGAAGGAAGGAAGGAAGGAAGAAGGAAAGGAGGGAGGAAGGGAGGGAGAGACAGGAAGGAAGGGAAGAAGGGAAAATCAGCTTTTCATCTGAGAAGAGAACAGGAAAACTATGAAAGAGCACAAGACCCTGAAGGAAAAGCTGTTGCACATGACAGGGATGGAGGGGACAGTCCTACAATCACAGTTCAGTACAAAGCAGGGTAGCTCCACTGCCACTTGTCTTTCAGTGCTTGTCACTGAAACAGATCAGACTGAATACATCTTGAGAAAGAAACACATTAAAGCTAGAAAAAAAAAATGCCAATACTCCTTTCACCCTTACTTTCCCTTTATGTTGCAAATTTGAAATGTGCTTAAAACAATGACTGGAATGAGATTGGAAGGTATTTTATAAAGCATTTATTAAACAGGAAATAGTAAGAACTTTGGGAGAACTTAATCTGGTACAGGTTCTGGAAAATTGAAAACCTGTTTTCAGAATGTGTTTTGTCTGAGAAAAGGTGATCCCTTGGAAGCCACTGTGGCTTCCTATCCCATCCGTCAAGCAACTTAGATCCAGTCACTACAAACAGGAAGAGGGTTTCTCAGGACTGGCTCTCTTGACACTGGATCATGTGATTCCTTGTACTGGGTACTGTCCTGAGCATTCAGAGTGTCTAACAGCAGGCTCTACACACTGACTTCTGAATTCTGACAACCAACACTATCTCCAATCATGGCTGAATGTTCTTGGAGAGATTCCAGGTGTCCATGGAGGACCAAACTGTACCCAGTTTAGAACTAGTAATAGAGATTAGAGCTTCCAAACCGTATGTTCTGTGTCACCCGAGAAGGCAGCACATCTTGGAAACATGTTCCCAGTCTTTCCTCTTCATAGAGATCTTCACTGAACATGAGAACATGAGACGCTTTTGTTTTTGCTGTTTTGTTCTAGTTTACAAGAACATCTTTTGGTGGTCCATGCAACGTTTTGGGCTTTAGACACTCTCTGGCATGGCTTTGAGTAGCATAGAACCTAGGACAGAAAATTTTATTCTACTATTATTTTGTTCAACCTTGTGCTCCAAATTGCTGAGCAGGAAGGTCACTATTTTGTGATTAAGTCTCAAGATCATGAAATAAACATCTTTATATGAAGCAAATTTTATTCTTCCCAGAGCTTAATAGATTTGAAGGAAATGCAGCTACATAGAAGAGGGGAAAATGGAATGTATAGGAAAGGTCCTACTCATAACTTCTGAGGATTGAGTGCTGACTGATCTATATTCATTTCTCTTGCAAAAACAACTACAAGTTTAAGATATGCAACTCTTTCAACTTGAAATGCTTTTGAAAATCATATAATGTTTGGATCGAGTCCACTCCCCATTCTCTTCATTCCAATTATTTCTCTATCCTACCCACTTTTCACATCCAATTTCATTTTTAATTGATTTTTATTGAGCTCTACATTTTTCTCTTCTCCCCTCCCTGCCTCTCTCCTCCCCTTCAACCCTCTCCCAAGGTTTGCATGCTCCCAATTTACTCAGGAGACCTTATCTTTTTCTACTATCTTTGTATGTCTCTCTTAGGGTCCTCATTGTTGTCTAGGTTCTCTGTGATTGTGATTTGTGGGCTGGTTTTCTTTGCTTTATTTTTTAAAATGTGTGTTCTCTATTATCTACCTATCTACATATATGCATACATACCTATCTACCATCTATCTATATATCTAACTCTTTAAATTTGATGCATACTGAATTCACTTAGTATTTCCTATATGTTCATGAGTATTGAGTCATCTACTAAAGTATGGATACACTCTCAGGACCTGCCTTTCTGAACAAAAGTGACCCCCACTTGCTCAGCTGTGATCAACTACTAATAGCTCCTCAGCTAAGGGTTGGACTTCAGCATCTCAACCCCCATCCACGTTGGGAATTCCCTTGACTTGATCTTATGCAAGTCTTTTGCTTGCTGTCTCAGCCTCCATTAATCGCTCTTTTGAGAGTTGAGAGACACACGAATTTGTTGGCATAAAGAAAAGAAAATGGGGGAAATTTATTACTGTGTACATTTAGCAAAATGCTAGTACTATTTTCTCCCCTGGGATCTATGTCCTTAGCCAGCCATGAGTTCACAGCCCAGTTAAAGGTACCAGGCATGGAGTCTGCCTTATGATCAGGAAGTGGTTGATTACTTTTGTGGCATTCAGGCCACTGTTGCATCAGTGTGTTCAACTTGGCAGGTCAGTCATTCCTGTAGCCTGCATGATTCACAGGTGAGTGAGACTGATGATGACTTTTCTCCTCTGGTAGCTCTCTTCAAGCACCTTCCATCCCCAAAGCTAGTTAGTACGAAGGACGCTTCCGAGATGGCACCAATTCGATTTCCTCGTGTTCTGTGATTCAGGTGTGTGGTGACCTCTCTTGATGCTGTTAAGAAGAATGTCTTCCAAACAGAAATGGGTGGGCAGTTCTTGGAAAATCTATACACTGGCGTCTGACAAAACCACATTAATAATATTTTAGAGCTAGTAATATACTCTGAAGATACTGAGTCTTGAAACACTAAGTCTACAGGCTTCGCTCAGAGTCTGTCATGTTTTACTTTAAGTCTCATTTCATATCTATTGCCTTATTTCATGTATAAACTTCCTAAAGAACCAAAGCATATAGCAAGTAGCCAATTCTCCTGGATTTTTAAATATAACCTTATACTGGTTTTGTGCCTTTTAGTTATCAATTTTGTAATCTTTTTCTTTGGATGTTACATTTATTAATTTAATTATTATTTTTATTGATGTTGTGTGATGTATGTGTGGGTGCTCAAATGCCGTGACACGTGTGTGAAGGTCAGAGGAGAATTTTGTGAAGACAGTTGTCTTCTTTTACCTTTACTTAAATTCTAGTGGTCAAGTCCACATTGTCAGGGTTGAACAGAAAATTATTTGGGTCACCTTCCCAGTCCTTAACTTTTTTAATTAACAAATAAAATTCATGTTTTCTTTGTATGGTGACATATGCCAATGTTATAGAATTAATTAAATCATGATAATCGTCACAGAAATGATCTCACAATTTTTTTTTTTGGTTTTTCAAGACAGGGTTTCTCTGTAGTTTTGGAGCCTGTCCTGGAACTAGCTCTTGTAGACCAGGCTGGTCTCGAACTCACAGAGATCCACCTGCCTCTGCCTCCCAAGTGCTGGGATTAAAGGCGTGCGCCACCATTGCCCGGCTCACAATTTTTTAGAAGTGGTAACAATCTGGTCTTTTAAGGGCTTGTAACTCAGAAGTGGAATGCTTATCTAGCATGTGTAAGGATCTAGATTCAATCCCCAACATCTGAAAGACAGAGAGAGGGAGAGAGAAAGAGAGAGAGAGAGAGAGAGAGAGAGAGAGAGAGAGAGAGAGAGAGA
>JABTXL010021554.1:347733-373005 GCA_025134845.1 Neodon shergylaensis | reverse complement strand
ATCTATAGCCAATAATTTTCAAGTTTGTTGCATACTGTTATTTACTATTGTCGCTATGCTGTATAATGGATCTCCTGAAAGTTATTCTCCCTAACTGATACTTTGACCAGTATCTCTGTACCCTCTCCACAAAAGCCATGAGTCATCACCATGCTACTTGCTACTCCTATGAGCTCAGGGTTCTTAGAGCCCATGTTTAAACAAAACAAAACAACAAGTGTGTAATATGCTTCTGTACCTGGCTGCTTTGGCCTACCCTCATCTCTTGTGTGCTGGTGCATGTGGGTGGAAGTACACATCTATTCTTGCAGAGGCCAGTGGGAAATCCCAGGTGTTCCTTAGACGCTATCCACTCTGTTTTATGAGTAATGATTTCTCATTGACCTGAAGCACTCCAGTTAGGCTAGGCTGGCAGACAAGCGAACCCCAGATATTTGTCTTTCCACACCACTTTGGTGCCAGACATTTTATGTGAACACTAAGGATTGAACTCAGAATCATGCTCACTTTGTAACTGAGCTTTCTATCCATCATGAAAGATGTCCTTTTCTGCATCTGATGGTTCACTGATGGACACTCAGGCTGACCCTTATCTTGACTCTTGTGAAAACTGCTGCAATGATCATTGAAATGAAGATAGATCTCGGACATATGTATTTCTAAATGTTTATGTATAAATTCAGACTTAGAACAGCTAGATAGATGTAATGGTTAGTCTGTGTTTTAGTAGGAGATTTCATTCTATTTCTCATGCCAGCCAAATGCCCTTGTTTACATTGCGAGTGACAGGGTGCGAGAGTGGATTTTTCTCTACATTCTTGTCAAAACTCAGTATCTCTTTGCTGCTACCTATCCTGACTCATGTGAGGTCTGTCACTGTTGCTGCAATTAGCATTTCCCCGAGGAGCTTCACATACTGCTAATTCGTTTGTCATCTTTTGAGAAATGTCTATTTGTTTAGATCCTTTTTCCATTTTAAATTGAGTTATTTGTTAATTGACATTGAAGTGTGAAAGAGAACTATATGCACAGATTTTGTGATTGTGAGCAGCACGGTTTCCCTCTTAGATCAAGGTAAGTCTGAGGAATGTTGAAAAACTTCAATCAGAATTTACTAAATGAGAACATTTTGCTGATACTGTACGAATAACATGATTAACACTCAACTTGGGAGATTTTAACACTACTTTCCACTCTAGTTCCTTTATCTGCAAGAATCATTAATGTAAAAAGAAGTTCTATTATAGCTCATCCTCTGCTAATAATTATACTTCATAACTTGCTCATCTGAGTTTCACAAATCATTTTCATAACTTACAATGTTGCTGAGAAGTGAACTTGTGACAGCATTTTTAACTTTTGTGCTTGAAGCACAGATTTCAAAGTAAAGTATTGAGCTAATCAGGGTAATCATGAGGCTGAAATGGCATTTTTTTTTCTTAACAGAAATTAATATTGTAACTATCTATCAAGTCAGTAATTTGTAAAAAAAAATCTCAAATCTACAGTCATCAAAAGTCCATTTAGAGGTCTTTACTCAAGACTTGAGTAAATACATGAGCTTCATCCCTGCTTTGGTTTGTGGATCTTCTCATATCTTCACAGTCCCTACAGCCAAATTGTCATTCATGGTTTATCTCCATCCCTATAACCAGCAAATTGTTGCTCTTGAGGGCCTCAAGTGGCAAATTCTCACCCTTTCACCCCAAAGCCATATAGTATCCATCTCTTCTCTTGTTCTCTTTCCACCCATAAAGCAGCGCACGTATATTTAGACTTAAGACCTCTCTTTGAAGGGTGAGCAACTGTCATTATGGTTTGTGCACAGCTCTAAGGTTTTCTTGAATCTGGAATTGTTGCTAAATCCAGGATTGTAACCCATATTAGTAGAGAGAAATATAAGACAGGGATGCTGACAGATTCTCTCCCTCTCTCTCTCTCTCTCTCTCTCTCTCTCTCTCTCTCTCTCTCTCTGTAGTCATTACTTCAAATTATATTTATTCCCTGAGAAATTATTCCTATGGAAAATTATCCATTTGAAAGCTGGATCTGGTGGCACATGCCTATAATCCCAACAGTTGAGAAGATGATGTCAGTGGCTACTTTGTGCCAGGAGTTCAAGACGAGGCTGGACCAGATAGTGAGCACAATATCTTAAAAATATGTACATATTCATGAGTAAAAGAAGAGAGGATTCTTACTGTCCAATGGGCTATCTTTTTGTCATTGTAGAGTGTGACTGAATATACTCATTAGCTATTTCCTGAAAACTCTTAGTAGGATTTTAGAGTTATGAAAGTTTTGTTATTCTACAATATATAATATAAAGCATAGACACACTATTAAAAATTATCTTCAATAATATATAAGGTCCTCTTCTCCTCTTAATAAAAAGAATGATGACATTTTTCCTAGAAACTTATATAATTAAGTACAAGAAACATGCCAGATGAGATTCTTCATGTGCTGCATCCTATAAGCAGTGAGCTGGGAACAGTACACTGTATCGGCATACATAGTGCTTTGAAAATGTAGAGGAGCTTCCAAATGAAGTGCTTCCATCCAAATCTGTCAATGCAGTGAAAATGTTTATTAAAAACAGTCAAAACAACTGTCTACCATCCAGAATGCATAATTAAACACATTATACCCCAACTCTGCACCTTGAATTTATATCCCAAAGAGGCTGGTACAATTAGAATAGCTCTAAAATTCATGTTTTCACCCATTCGCTGAGAATGCACTGAGTCAGTTGATCTGCTAAGCATGTTCTCAGCAATTCAGTCTCAGTGCCTGTCTCCTAACGATCATGATATACTAAGAGGTCTAACACAATAGACACCAAGTAATTCCATTGATACATAAACTCAAACTTATGATAAGAGCTTTGGAGGCAAAAGGTAAAGGGTGGAGGGGCATGAACAATATTGCCTTCTTGAAATATGAAGCCAGACATGAGGGATGAGTCTTGGTCAGTAGAACAGTATGTTGAAGGGAGAAACTTTCTTTGTGCTTCCAGGAACCAGGGAGAGATGCAGGCATGATGCTTTTAAAGATGGTAGCCAGAACTTTGTAAGCAATACTTTTCTTTTTCCACCAAATATAACGAGAAGTCAATAAAAACATTGTGCTTAGCATTGTAGTCTGACTGATGTTGTGTAAAGAATACTGACTGTCCCAGAGACAGACATTAGAATGTGTTATAAATAGAAGGAAGCTGGAAGAAGCTACGTCCAAACAACATAGGTACAGGAATTATTCCTTGGGTGTGGACAGGTAGAAGTTAAGACCAAAGGTTGTCTGTAGTGGACTACTTGGCCTTCATGAATCCATCCTCAACCATCTTATTGATTGCCAGAAAGATGATTACCTCCTCTGCTCCACAGAACTTTATTGGTTTGGGACTTAGAACTTACTAGAAAAGATTAATTAAAATTACATCTGCAAGACATTATCAGCTCATGAAAAGCTGATTAAAAATGCACATTTTTGCATTGTTTATTGGAAGCATCTGTCTAGCTTTTGCTGATACATTGTTTCTTCCCACTTCTCTCTCTTTCTCTCTGGTGTTTTATTCTTAATTCTGGAAGGTGATATGCTGTGTAATCCTTATTTCTGATCATGTAGGTGGTAATTTGAGTACAAATAACTGATAGCTCCCCAGGTCTCAACTTATATTAAAAGATAGTGAGCAATAACTAAGGAGTAGCAGCAAATCCAATGTTGTTTAAAATTTCCAATCTACTTCCTTGTGGGGAACAAATGCCTCTAATTTTGAATGTTCAAAGTGTTCTTCATGTAATATTTTTTAAGGCAATAAGATTTTCTGTTTCATTAGTAACATGTAGAAACACATGAGGTACGCCAAATTACTTGTTACCATGGTGATATCCTGTCCTTTAGGTTCAATGAATGATTCCTATTACTTGATACATGATTGGGAAGAGTTAATACTTAAAGGCTTTGTTTAAAAAAATGAAAATTGAAGCTTCCCAAAACATTGACATAAGAAATTACATTTTACAAAGCTGGCTAACTTTGGTTCTCCCAGGAGGACGATTTATGGCCATTTTAG
The DNA here is from genome assembly GCA_025134845.1 of Neodon shergylaensis. Taxonomy (NCBI): domain Eukaryota; kingdom Metazoa; phylum Chordata; class Mammalia; order Rodentia; family Cricetidae; genus Neodon; species Neodon shergylaensis. The sequence goes on along the minus strand of JABTXL010021554.1, from coordinate 368,930 downwards.
TGGTACTTGGTGGTTCTTTATTAGCCATGTGGAAACACTAAAATTTTTACAATGAGGATTTTGTATTTTTAATATGTGGCAAATGTCCCTGGACTGAGTCCCACTGAGCTTCTCAAATATTTCAACTATGACACACTTAAGTAGTTCTTGTTTTGTCTTTTTCAGAAAAATATGACTTTCTCCGATCTCTCTTTGGGAAACTGATGTGTAATACTGCAAATCAGAGAGACAAGTCATCATTTTTATGGTGAATCATTTTTGTCAGTTGTCTTTTTTGTCTCAGAAGTCCTAGAGATTTGTATAAGCAAAGGATCTTAATGTTAATACTGGAGACAGTGAACTAATATTGTTTCAATAAGCTTAGTGTCTCAAACAGAATACTTCTAGTTTACAGAAATGAAAACTGGGGCACATAACAGGTAGGAAAGCCTGACTAACTTCTCCAGCTATTAGAGAAGAAATATTTAAAAATTATGTAAATGGATGCATGCTCAGCTAGGCTGTGTTTTCCTTCAATAGTGCATTCTTCATTGTTTTCTTTAGCCAAATTTTCTAAGATTGCATTAATTTGAGTTGATCTTTTTTTTTTCCCCTGAGACAGGGTTTTCTGTGTGACCTTGTCTGTCTTAGAACTCACTCTGTAGAGCAGGCTGGCTTTAAATTTAGAAAGATCTTCCTGCCTCTGCCTTCCAAGTACTGGGATTAAAGTGTGTGCCACCACTGCCCAGCGTGTTGACCAATTTTTATTGAAGCAAATTGGCATTGATTTTCAGTTGTTTTATGTGGCTAATGCAAATGGTTGTTTCCACATACGAGTCTTCTAGTCTCAGCTAGGTAGGCATTGCTACTGGCTGCACAAAATTAATTGATACTTTAGCTCTCCTTAAGGCATGTAAGCAGTAGAGGAAAGAAAACTTTTGCAAAAGTTGATCTAGGGAGTAAAATAGATTTTAGAAAAGAAGAAAAGTAGTACATTTATGATTTTAAAATGTCTACTGCTTGAAATCTGTTCAAGCAACAAAATGTTGTCTCATTTAGAAGCAAATACGTGAGATCACCTGGTACCTTAATATTAATCTTGTTAATTTTATCCTTAGCTTTACAAGTGATGGTGAAGCTTTTCATATTTCTCTTTAGTTCAACTGTCTAAAATTTAACCAGTTATCTTAGAGAAATGTTTATGGCTATCAATTCAATTGAAAAAGGAAAGAGGAGAGATGTTCTTAAATTTGCCCAGCATTCAGAAGCTTGAAGAATATTGGTAATGGAAACAACTCACTACAAAAATCTCTGAGAAATCCTCAAGATGAACTTGCATTTTTAAGACTCCTCATTATGTGCATCTTAATTGCTCTGTGTGCTACACTGTATTAAAATTATATCATCAGAAGAATCTTGGAGCTAAACAATTTTCAGTTGGCCTCTCAAATTTTTTTTAAAGAAAATCCACTTTAGTTATCCTATAAGAAAATCTAAAGAGAGGGCCCAGAACTTTCATATCTGTGAGAGCATGACCAATGTTCATTTTATTTTCAAATTAGCCTCAATTTAAGCAAAGTGAAATAAATAGATAGATATAAATACATTAAGAAAAATAACCATAGAGTAGGCTCTATGTGTATCTGTACCTATGAAGAACATTTAGTCTAATTGTTGTGGACAGTAGCTATTAGAATAAATTGCTTATACACACAACATGGCTGTCTATTCTGTGGGTGTCATTAAGCTTTTAATTTTTCATTCATTAATATTTTGTCCAGTCATCCAATATGAATTAAATATTCTGACATTTTACTATGTACTGGAAAAGTAAAAATAAGTGAATTTTGAGGCAGTATTTAAAGACTGACAAAAACAAACATCCTAGAGTTAGTTCCTCATTCTTGAGTAGTATGCCTGAAATATAGAATAGCTCTTATGATAAAGAAGTTGTGCTTAATCAGCTCTATAAGGTGAGATGTAAAGTCATAACTACTTAGTGCCTATTCACAACAGGAATGTTTCCTGGTCATTCAGCTATATACAAGTCTCCTAACCACTCAAAGCACTGAGTTTTATTTGGAAAGGAAGGACGCTGAAACTACAAACTCTTCTGTATATTATCAGTTGATGTTGTTGAGAAAGCATTTGAAATTGTGTATCAGTTAACGGAAGAATGAGGAAATAAAGCCCAGTGGAATAAGATCAAACAGTCACGATCTGCCCATTCCCACCAAGGCATATATATGACCACCAGAAACTATACTTTTGTCCTCTGACCACCAAAAACTACAGTCTTGTCCTCTAGGTGAGAGAAATATAATCTTGGAGTCCTCAAAATCCTAAATGCATCAGTTAAGAACCATGTATTTTTGAATTGCAAAACAAATTGCATGTGTTTCATGTGGTTTTTAAACTGTAAAGCTGTGGATTTATAAGCCTGAAATTGTGTCAAGGGGAATCAGAATAGATTAGGTTATACCAGAAATGTAATGGTATAGAGAAAACAGATCTAAGTCAAGAACACAAAAGATCTAAAACTTTTCAAATGTTCATTCCTGGCTGGGGAGGTGGTTCAGTGGGAAAATCACTTGTCGTGCAAGTGTGAAGGCCTGAGTTTGACTCTTTAGATGCTACATAAAACCAGATGTGGCAGCACATCTGCAATCCCAGTGCTCCTACAGGGAGATGGAAGAGACAGGAGAACCTTGGGAATTTTGTGGGCCATGTGACATGCTGGATAAGACTCTGTCTCAAACAGAGTAGAAGGGGAAACCTAACAAAGCATCAGGGGTTGTCATTTCACTGACACACACACACATACACACATAGACACACATAGGCATACATACATGCATATGTGCACACACATAAACACACACATACACACATACACATAATCATACACACACCTGCTCTCTTGTTCTCTCACTCTCTCTCACATGCACACACTACTTACAAACATACATATAATGTTCATGTATGCTGGATGATTTCAGAGGAGTATAATTTTTAAGTTTTAAGTATAATCATTGACCAAGTCAGTAATGAATATAGTGATAACCTTTGCAGGTGGTGACAGAGACACTATCTTGTGACAGGAAACACCAAGGACAAGGGTATCCTGTGTGTTTTCTGCTAACCTTTCTGAAACTCACGTAATGTTACTGGCTTCCCTTTGGCTGCAATTATAGGGTATTTTTGTGAGATATCAGACACCGAGTCATAATAACTGTTAACTATTTTTGCTGTCCTCCTTTTATTGTAAATAATCATTCTGTAATATTTATTTGTTTGTTTATTGAGATAGGATAACACTGTGTAGCTGTGGCTGACCTGGAACTTGTTATGCATTTCTTTCAGGCTGGTCTCAAACTCACAGAAATCATCCCACCTCTGCTTCTGCCTCTGCCCCTGCAGTGCTGGAATTAAAGGCGTACAACCATAGGACTTCCCCATTTATGTTTATCTTGTTCTATGAGTGATCATTTTAATGTGTTCTCAAATGAGTTTTGCAAAGTACTAACTTTCAAAACCAAAGTAAAATTGATGATATCAGAGTTAACCAAAGTTCCTTATGTAGAAGGGAAGCTTGGCACATATTTGCCACATCCAAGAATAACTAGTAAAATCTTTCATAACAGTGCATGACAAGAAAAAGTAACCAACAAACTGACTAAAATATTTTTGTGAAATAGAGCCATTGAAGAGGAGTAGCTGGCAGGAAGGGGATTACCCTAAGACTTAGAAGGAAGCATTTTGCTTTGAATAAATATACATTATGAACCTTCCTTTGACTTTTGTGCATGGGAGACAATCTTGAATTGTAAATCATCTTTTTTTAATATGCACGGTTTATTTTATTAAAAGTGAAATTTGTTCTAACAAGAAAATTCATGAAAATACACAAAAAGCTAACTTCTTAAAACTTCACACACTTGCCTTACAGAAAACAGAGGAGGCTTCAAATACCACTTTTCCATGTTATCCTAGTAAAGATGATGAACACACAAACTTCCTTTTTTATGCACACATTTTATTTATTTATTTTTACTTAAAAATTTCCACCTCCTCCCCTCCTCCCATTTCCTTCCCTCTCCCCCTCCCCCTATCCGCTTTCCCCTCCCTCTCCAGTCCAAAGAGCAGTCAGGGTTCCCTGCCCTGTGGGAAGTCCAAGGTCCTCCCCCCTCTATCCAGGTCTAAGAAGGTGAGCATCCAAACTGGCTAGGTTCCTACAAAGCCAGTACGTGCAGTAGGATCAAAACCCAGTGCCATTGTCCTTGGCTTCTCAGTCAGCCCTCCTTGTCCGACACAGAGAGTCCGGTTTGCTCATATGCTCCATCAGTCCCAGTCCAGCTTGCTTTGGTGATCTCCCATTAGATCAGCCCCACCATCTCAGTGGTTGGGAGCACCCCTTGCAGTCCTGTCTTCCTTGCTCATGTTCTCCCTCCTTCTGCTCCTCATTTGGACCTTGGAAGCTCAGAGAACATGTAAAACATGCTTGCTGTTAACTAAATAATTAACAAGAAGCCTTAGACTCATTTAGAGCTCATTATCACAAAGCAGTTAATCCCCTTAGTTTTGACATATAGACAGTTTACAAAAAAAATGACCTGTGCCAATGCATGTTGAAAGAAGGTTAAGTAGATCTAATTCATGATGATCTTTAATTAACCATATATTCTACTACATGATAACATCCTTGCATATTCCTGCATATGTTGCTTACATTAATTGCTTTTATAAATTAATTACCTCAAAATACTTTGGCTTCTGTTCATTTGAAATCTAACAAATGTTCATACCAGCTGTGGAAGTGATTGAAAGCAATAAATGAATCAACTCTCGGAACACTTGTCTAAATTAAACCTGTTGCATCAAGCTGCCCTGTGTTTAAGTGCATCAGAAAAGTCACCTGGGAATCATTGATCATGCTAGTCCTCTCATTTAGTCATACTGATCTAAGTAACAGAGACATTAAGCCTTTAGATTTGCTTGCTAGCCTATGCCCTCTATAGGTAGTTAGGTTGTTATTTTGTATTTGAGTTGACCAGTGCTATCATATACTCAGAAATGCAGAGACTGTTAGTCTTAATGTATTTTATGACACCTGCTAATTAGATTCTAAAGCTTGTATCTGAAGAGATGATTCATATAGACATATGACATTCTTAAAATACTGGAGTCCATCTTTTATTACAATTAAAGTTTATATTTTAAATTATTATTATGAGAGAATAATAGAATACAGATTACTTCAAGGGGAAACCATTTGCAATAAAAAAGGGGGGAACCAGCCAGGGAAGAGATAGGCATGGGGGAGGGGTGGGAGAGGGGAAAGGTCAAAGAGAATATGATATGTATGTATGAAAATACTTGAATGTATCCCATGGCTTTGTAGGTTCACTTGTGAATCCTTCATAGCTTCAGTGACTGGCCTAACTGAGGCAGCAATGGAATGAAAACAGAACAGACAGACACACAGATACACGTGCAGAAAAGTTGGGGTAGAGAAGTCCTAGCACCCTAGAAGCTCAATATATTTATTTTAATCAACTGAAGAAGGAGCCAGGGTTATTGCTTACAGCTATACAAGGAGATGGGGCTGTTGATACAGATAAACAAGGAGGCAGAGGTCTCCACTCCCATGGTCTGCAGGTTTGGGGATCCTTGGCATGACTGTGCCCATGTCAACAACAACATTCACATAGGACTTCATTTGCTCCCTGCACTAACTTAAAATTAATAAAAATTACTTTTGTTTGTTTGTTTGTTTGTGACAGGGTTTCTCTGTAGCTTTGGGGTTTGTCCTGTAACTAGCTCTTGTAGACCAGGCTGGCCTCAAACTAGCTCTTGTAGACCAGGCTGGCCTCAGACTAGCTCTTGTAGACCAGGCTGGCCTCCATAAAGATTACTTTTATTACACCAGTTTGTTCGCCCTGAATCTGGGGTATATTCATGTGCAGTATGTTAATCTGTAATATGTTGGTCTATAGTGCATTCTTATATGATAATAAGCTCCTATCCGTTGAATTTTCACATTCATCTTATCTGGAAACACATATTTTCTTAAGTATCCTTTGAGTCACTTTTGTTAATAATAAAATTTCATAGTGTCTTATTAAATACATCAGGAGGAACACTTGCATAATCCTCCGATGCACGTCTGAAACCAAATAAAATAACTACAGTATTTTTTAAGCTCTTAAATCATTTATGACACAAGAAATAAAAGGGAACACAAAACATCAACCCTGGAAAGCGTGTGGACAAATGGTAACTGACTTAGCAGAACCTCGAAAGTTAAAGCCTAAGTCAGCAGCTGGGTAAGCCAGGATCCAGCTGATTTATATGACACACCAAAAGGCTCAGAACTGGTGGCTGTGTACCAGACAGTAAATGGAGGTGCTAACAGAAAATTTCAAGTAGATTTGCTTAAGAGAATTTTCCATCCCCACCCCCCGACACAATCAGGTACTTGAACCTCCAAAAAGTTAATGAAAGAGGAGATGCCTTCTCTGGAAAACTGTCATGTAGTACCCCAGGCGGTGAGGAATCCCAGGTTGAAAGCAAGCAGATGAAGAGAAGCAAACATCTTAGCTAAACTGTTTCCCACTTGGGAGTTTGGAACCTCCTCTCGGGAATTATTGGTGCATCCAAGATCAAGGTCTGCATCCATAGTCATAAAACTGATAGGAAAAGGACAGATCATAAAAATGTAAAAAGACACAAACAGATTGCCCGCCACTAAAGCCAGTTGAGCTCGCGGATCTGACAGTAAGCCGCCGTGTTCCTCAGTACTTGGCTCAGCTGTGGATAGAGATTATATGGTCTTAATATTGAAAACACTGAACATGGTTCTCTCCAAAGGCTATTGTCTAACAAGAGGTGCAGAGACAGAAAGACAGAACTCTTCCACGGAAGGTACCAGGGTAGAAGAAAAGAGCGAAATCATCTTCATCTTCCTCATGAGGATTCAATAAATGATGTCCAGACACAACAATGCAGAAGCAAAAGACTTGGTATTTAATTAGGCTCAAAACATTTGGCTCAGGAGAAAAGCAACAATTATACATATGTAACACATAATGAGAACAAAAGATAATAAAATTAGGCAGAAATCTTTACCTAGTTCTCACTTTGCAAGTAACAATACAGACTAAGAAGATTATCTGTAGTAATGTATGTATATATGCATGTAACAACAATTAACAAAAAATGAGCTTGAAAGAGAGCAGGGAGGGTATGTAGACGAGTTCAGAGGGAGGAGACAGGAGGGGAAGTTATATAATTATATGATAATCTCAAAATAGAAGAAATAATAAAAATAAATACAGTAAGAAAAGTCTTATTTTTCACTAACATCTTAGAGCTGGTCCTTTAGAACACTTGCATATAAATCTGTATAGTCGACATTTTAAAATTTCAGAACCCTGGAAATGATGCTATTTGAATGCTCAATGACACATCATATTTAGCCCTCTAAAAGCATGTCTATACCATGTTAATGTAAAATGTATATAGTATAAAAGTTGGAATCTTATAAATCAGGTTTATGTTATTGTTCCTTCAAAGAAGTCATTGTCTCTGTGCTTTGTTAGGATCAGCAACTTTGCTTTGCTTTCTTTGATATTAAAACTGCTTTTGAAAATGCTTGGAAATGCTTTTTGAAAGTTCACATGAACGTGTTAATGGATAGCATTGTCCTCTCAGCAAAATAAACTAAGTGCTTCAATTGACTATAACTTATAGGACACAATTCTCTTGCTTTAAATACATTTGAGCATTAAGAAATTTGACATCATTATTGCCTGTAGAAATAAAGCATCAAGCAGAAAATCTTACATTATTAATGATGCACCATAATTGTGTAATAAAAATATTTTCAGATGCTCATACATGAAAGAATTCTGAACAGTAATCATTATGTTAGGCATTTTAATTCGGAAGTTTTTGTGACCTTAGGAGTTTTCCTTGAGGGTTATGAAAGCTTAGTTGAGCATCATGGTGGTTTGAATAAGAATGGCCTTCATAGACTCATCTATTTGAATCCTTGGTCATAAGACAGTAGCACTATTTGAGAAGGATTAGACGGATTGGGAGGTGTGCCCTTGCTAAAGTAAGTGTAGCCTTGTTGGAGGAAGTGTGTCACTGGGGATGGTTTTGAGGTTTCAAGAGCCCATGCCAGGCCCATGTTCTCTCTCCCTTGGCCTATGCATCAGGATGTAGCTTTTAGCTACTGCTCTAATGCTATGCATGTCACCATGTGAGTTAGCATGATCATAATGGACTAAATCTGAAACTGTAAGCAAGCCCTTGATTAAATACTTTCTTTGTAGAAGTTGCCCTGGCTGTGGTGCCTCTTCGCAGCAGTAGAACGCAGCTAAGACAAGGATCAAATGAAGCCCTGACAGAATTTCTTATTGACCAGGGCATTTTATCTCTCCATCAGCTCGGATTCAGTCAGCTGTTGAAGACTTATGCCTTTGCCTCTGACAGAATTCCCTTCGTAATTCTTAGAGAATGGTTATACTGACTAGCTTCAGGGGGCGCGGTCAGAGGACACACTCCTGTTCCTTGTTTCTGGTCACCTTGGGTTAGATCAGTCAGTCTGTATTGTGAGTGCCAATTAATGATTTCCTGTCATCCATCAGAGGGACTTAGGTCTACTAGATCATTTCAAATTAGCTCTAATAAGGTGCTCATTATGAGTGTTCTCCATAATCCTTTATCTTCAGATTATAAAAATAACTTACCACATGTCAAAACTACAATGTATAAATGAACTGATTTCCCTTAGTTTCAAACTGTCATTTTCTTTAAATATTTTCTATTTCTTCATAATAGGGACTGACTTCTTGGCAGAGGATGAATGTTGGGGAGGGAGAGCCACTCTTCTTCAGGGATGTGTCCTCTGAGAGAACTGGTATACCTTTGTAGAATTCCCCTAATATCAAAATTCCCCCTTAGGTGTTTCACAGACACTTACAGGAGCTGATGCCCTGCAAAAGGCCCCTAGAACTCATCTTGATCACAAACTACTGTCCTTTTGTCTGGGCTCTCACGATCCTCATGACTCAACTGTTCTGTTTCACTCTATGAACCAACCATGGCATTAACTTCAAAAACTTTATTTTTAAGAATTATATTTCTCCACCTGCAACACATACTTTGGTATTCTCTTGGTCCCACAAAATCTTGATCTCAGCAGAACCTCGAATCCAGTGGCTCTGATATTTACCCATCACCACCCTCGCGTGCTCATTTTCTCTTTGCATCTAGTGGAAATTCCCTGTACTTTCACTCCATCACTGCCGGCTCCATAAAAACCCCAGTCCTGAGGAAACCCATATGTTGGCCAACTCCTGCATGAGAAACTAAAATCACATTTGAGGAAATCTCACAACCGTGCTGCCTGGCCTCTCTTTAAATTCATATCCATCAGTCTCTTTGTGGTCCTCACTCCCCTGCAAGCAGATTTTCACACACGCACACACAGACAACTGCATTGAGTCTTTTATGCATGAGTAACTCTTTGCTTTCAACTACACCGTTCTCCTCACCATTGGAAAATACGATCTTATATCTCTTATTATAGACAAGCACTCTATTCTATTCCCACCTCCATTCATTTATGCATATTTCTTTGGTCTTCATAGCAAAACTTCTTAAAGGGCTGATGATTTTCGTTCTTAGCCACTGTTCATTAAATCTGGCTCATGCTTTGACCAAATTCAAAATTTTCACAGTGGCATCTTCTCTACTATGCTCAGGGTCTATCTTGAAGTTTTATATCCCAGCCTGCCCTCAGACTTGTGATTCATTCTTTTTGGTATTTGTTTTTGTTTTTTGAGGCAGAGATTCTCTGTGTAGCCCTGATTTTTCTGGAACTCATTCTATAGAGTAGGCTAGCCTTGAACTCAGAAATCTGCCTCCCTCTGCCTCCCAAGTGCTGGGATTAAAGCTGTGTGCCCCCAGTTTGTATCAGTCTCTTAAATGCCAGGATTATAGATTTGCCTAGCCATGCCCAGCTTCAGTCTCTTTGACAGTTCCTTGTCTTACAAAGGCTCCATGTTCTGAAGTGTTCTCCTATGCTAGTATGAGACTTCTCAGGCTCCTTGCACACTTCATTGGCTTAACCTACTGATGTGCTTCAGATTGACCCAGGAAGCAGCACTGATTTTATTTTCAAATTCTCTCTAAATAGTCTCACTTGATGCTTTCATGCTGACTTTCAGTTCTCTTGTTTATACTAATACCCCTGTTTTTATTCACTATCTTGAATCCTCCAAGTAGTTGAGGCTTTGTCATTTCTAGTTACTTGTCTAAGAACTATCCAAACAGCGTGGCCAAGACATCTCTCAATGTATTTTAAATACATGTTTTCTGAAATTCTCTTGTAAGCAACTGGCTCCTTCCACTCAGCTGCTTATGTTAAATACAGTCATTGCAAATTCTGAACTCTTCATTTTTTTGTCTTTCACAGTCTATCAGCAAACATCATTCTCCTTTTAAAATAGTTTTGGTCTATTTGTTTCTTCAACACCATTACCTACCTCTTTCCCTAATTAAGACACATATTCTCTTTTCCTGTATGTGGATTATACAACTAGCATACCGTTTTCTGAAATTGACCTGTGTATTTGTTACTTTTCTCATGACTGTGACTAAATATCTGGCTAGAAGGCACTTCAGAGAGGAAGGGTTCACTTCTGTCCATGTTTTGAGAGTACAGTCCACAGGATGGAGGAATGGGGGCAAGAACCTCATGAGGCAGCTTTCTTACATCTCAGGAAGCCAGGAAGCAAAGGCAGTTTTGGATTGGGAGAGTGGCAAGCTATAAACCTCAAGGCCAAGCTTCATCTACTTCCTGCAGCTAGTCTCTACCTCCCAAAGGTGTCACAACCTCCCAAAACAGCATCACCATCTGGGGACAAAGTATTCAAACACATAAACCCTGAAGAACTTTTATATCCAGGCTGTAACACTCCTTATCATCCATTCTCTGAACAACAACCAAAAACCACTCTAGAAATATAAATCAGACTATGGCTCTGTTTTGCTTCAATTTCTCCTGACCTTTTGAATTCAAAAATCTCACCTCCTTATCACATCGTATGAGAGGTTGTGATCTCATTCCTGTCTCCCTCACCAGTTGCCAGCTTCCTTGATCTCTCTCCTGCTCAGCTGCATTGGTCTTGATTGAGCCTTTGGACATCCTAAGCCCATTGAATTCAAGCCCTTCCTGCTTTGCTTTTCTTAGCTCCCTTTTCTCCAGGCAGGTCTCCCTTGAGATTCTCCCTTGCCATGAGAAGCATTTCTATATCCTCTTACCTGAAATGACCTCATCAAAGACTCCGTTTACCATTCCTAGATCTCATTTTCTTCACCAAACATGTCGAGGTCAGTAATTTTTACCCATTTATTGAATTTTCAAGTGTTTGATCTACTACTATGCCAAAGAATGTAATTCCCACAGACCACAGAGCACATCTGTGTCATTCTGGGTATTTACTGCAAACTCACTGAGAAAATGAGTGAAACTGGGACAAATTTTAATGTAAATTTATAGGAATTGTTTTCCAAAATAAAGCAAGAAACAGAATTCAAAATTAGATGTTGTGTTAAAATAAGTCACACACAACTTTTGTGCTGAGAAATAATTGATCATTTTCCAACCTTACTTCAGAATATATGTTTAACTACGCCAAGATGTGTTGCATTTGTTTAACTATGTAAAGTTGTGCTATCTTACATTTGATTATGTTGCAGAATATTTGATAAATTATGTAAAGATGTATCACATTTGTTTAATTATGTAAAGATGTGTTGCTGTTTTACTTTGCCTGCCTAAGGCACCTGATTGGTCTAATAAAAAATTGACTGGTCAATAGCAAGGGAGCAGGCCTAGGCAAAACTTCTAGACAGGCAGAATAAGAAGGAGGAGGAATTTAGGTTCAAGGAGAAAGAATAAGAGATACCAGGGAGATGCAATGGGCTAGAGCAGCAGACATGGAGAAAGCAGTAAAGTAAGACATACAGAATAAAAGAAAAATAAAAAGCTCAGAGGCAACATGTAGATGAATAGAAACAGGTTCAGCTGTTTTATTATTATTATTATTAAACTTATTATTAACCTGAAAGAACTATTGGGACAAGCTTTAAACCTAAGCTAAGGTCAAACATTCATAATTAATAATAAGTCTCTGAGTCTTTATTTGGGAGCTGGTTGACAAGCCAAAGAAAAATCCAACTATGCAACCTCTTACAACTAAAATTAAAACCATGAAAAAAATGTTATATTTGGTAGTTTATAGTTCATTACAAAATTTTATATACATTAACATACCCCACTTTTTACGGGACAGGGAATTGAACTCAGGGCTGCACAAATACTGTCCTTACTCTCTTTTATTGTCAACTTGACAAAACCTAAGCTAGGCAAGGAAGACAGAACCTTAATAGAAGAATTGTCTAGATCAGATTGAGCAGTGCCCATATCTCTTAGGTGCTATCTTAATTGCTAATTGATGCAGGAGGGCCTAGACCACTGTCTGCAGTACATCCCCAGGCAGAGTACCCTGAATTGTGTTAAAAAGCTAGCTAAGCACAAACATAGGAGTAGAACAGAGAATGAGTCAACAGTATTCCGCCATTAATTTCTGCTTGAGTTCCTGTTTATGTTCCTGCCCTGATGTCCCTCATAATGGACTATTACCTGGAAGTATAAGATAACATAAACTCTGTCATGCCCAAGCTGCTTTTGGCCAGTGTGTCTTACCAGAGCAAAAGAAACCATACTAGAACGCATACTAAGCATGTGTTTTACCCGGTTACAACAATATCCACTTATCTAATCTTTAATTGATAAATCTGCTTAACTCATTAGAATATGAGTTATATTAGTTCTTGGCTCTTGTCAAAAGTTTCTAGCCCCCCTTAAATACTCATGTGTCCTTATTTCTGTTTTATCCTTGTCTTCCTCACTTTTGAACCTGATGACTTGGAATTCCCCAATTCTCTGTCTGAATCTCATCAATACCATCACATAAATGTACTCTTGTTCATGTGATGCTGGTGTCTGTAATTTCCAAGTAGATTCATCTGTGTCATTTGCATAATTGTGTTAGAGCAGCAGCTGAAACCATAACTAGGCTTGTAAGAATCCCAAGGGAGTTGAGGACACAAACATAGCAGCTAGCTCAGAAAAACAATTCATATTGATAAATTATACATGCCGACTAGGATTGGAAAGGAATAAGGCAAAAGCTTATTGTAGTAATTTATAAATAATGCTCCATAAAGAAGAATCATCGCTTCAGGGACTCAGAGATTCTGACATTATGAATCAGTCATTCTCCCCTTGCATTTGGGGATATACGCCGGGAACAGGACTTGAAGGTCTTGGGTGACATTCTGTAAGCACAGTACAAATTCAGCTGCCGACTGAAGCCCTAAAGGAACTACAGCATCCTTTGCTTACACCAGCAGGAATTTACCCATAGACAGGGTAAGAAACTGTCACAGGACTGAGCCAAGCAGACCACTTTCTAAAAGGGAAGCTATGCCTGTTTCTATCACCAAACCAAAGGTTGATGTGATGTATCACACATTATCAAAATGATGATCATATACACAGGAAGAAATGCTTCAGTAAAACGTAAATTTTTATTTTGTGCCTCTTTCGGTAATTATTTACCCAGTCACTTTGCTTATGTAATAGTATATACTTCATCCTTGCTCCAAATGAAGGATGATTTTTTTAAAAAGACAACCACACAATGAGATCTTTAGAAAGCTAAATGCTCTCAAATTTTCAAAATAACATGGAAAACCTCTTATTTCTAAAACTATGAATTTCTTGTTACTATGTTATTCATTTGTATGCCGGCCTTTACATCTTACCTTTACAAAAAAGATATGTGTGTAGGTGTTTTGCCTGCATGTATTTCTATGCACCACGTGCATCCCTGGTATTCATGGAGGCCAGAAGAGGTCATCAGACCCTGGAGCTAGAGTTACAAATGTTTATGAGCTACCATGTGGGTGTTGGGAACTTAACCCAGGTCCTCTGCAAGTTCAGCCAGTACTCTTAATAACTGAGCCATCTCTCCAGCACCTCTGCAAAACTCAATTTAAGATAGGAATTTTTATTTTTCTATAAAAATAAACATGTAGTTAAGGAACAACTGGCAAGATGGCTCAGATAGTAGTGTACTTCTCAGGTAAGAATGAAGACCCAAGTTCAAATCTCCAGTGCTCATTAAAATAAGCTAAATATTTCAAGTACAACCTTAATCGCAGCTCTGGGGAGGAGGACACAGATTCCTAGAGCTCACTGAGCAGCCAGACTCATTCTAACTGGTGAGCACTAGGTTCACAGAGAGATCCTGCCTCACAAAAGAAGGTAAAAGGTATTTGAGAAGACATCCAAGGATGACCTCTGAGCTCCACGACACATGCGTAAACACACACACACACGCACACACACACACACACTCATACATGCATCCTCTGCAGTGATTTCTTTATGTTTTCTCTCATTCGCTCAACAAATATTATCAGGCCTTGTTTATTTAAAGTTTATCCAAACCTGTACAATCAAATCATAATCTAAGCAGCATAGATCTAGTGCATGCCTGCCTGCAGAGCCCCTTTGCATCTTTCCCCGCCGCTTCAGGAGGAGCACACATGTGTTCTTTCCCTTAGCTGAGAGCCTGGCAATTCTTTGCGTTTACTCCTATGGTAGACGAACATGAAGATAAACTGCAACAATCTCTTATTGCCTGCTTTTCTCAGTTTTGTGACTAAATGGGCAAGTGGGACATGAAAAGTGCTATTCTCCAGAGTATCATTCTGAGTCATTTTAAAGTTAGAGAGAAATATTCATTTTTCTTAAGTTGCCTCCCTGGGCCTTACTTTTGTCTTTTCTAACATGAGAGTACTGAATTCACTGCCTTCAAAGCCTCTGTATGCTTCAACGTTCTTTGATACTCTCTAGATCTAACCCAAAATTCAGCCCCGAACTTCACAGTAAAAAGTGCAAACAGGTCTGACCACCTCCTTCCCCCTCTTCCCACAAGAATACTTAATAATTTGACTTTATAGAGCAAAGGAAGCCTTTTATCAATGCGAATTATTCATGCAGTTTTTAAATAGTTATCACCTTAGTCAAATTATTATAATCTTAACAGGAAACGTTTTTGCCAAGCTTTGATACTCATTTTCATGAATAGCACATCACCCAAAACTGGTCTAAATCTCATCTGACTGGGGTGTTTTTCCCTAGCGCACACCCCAGTGGGTTGCGTCCAGATGCTATTGCTGGTATGGTCCTTCGACTAATGGGAAAGCAAGCTAGGTGTGACCAGGATTCTGAAAGATGTTTCACTGTCAGTCAGTATTCCCATCTGTAACAGAGAAAAGCATTAGTGTGCATGCCAAGAAAACTGCTGGTCAGAATCAAAAGAAGATACATACAAATCATTTAACTTCCTAGCTCAGTAACCTGCCTGCTCTAAGAAGAGGAAATTTAAAATAATGGTTAAGCACTGACCTGGGATTGCATCAAGGCTTTTACACTTACTAACTCCATGACGTGCCTTGAAAAAAAACGAAAGGATACAATTTTGTCACATGTGAACTCTCTTTACATTGACCCTCCTGGTGATAAGAAAATTTAAAAGAAGCCACCATGGAGAAGAATGTTTATATAAATCAAGAAAACATAGTATAATATCACCAACATTGACATTGGGTGCAATCTTAGTGATCGGTCATTTTAAAATCCTTGTTTTAGATTGCCATGGGACCCAAAGTACCTAGGCTAAGGTAGTATCTCCCTACTCTTTTCCCACTCTTTTTTTTTAAGTGTGCACATGTACATGTGTGTATCAAATTCAAGTCTGAACCTTGTGTATGGCAGGTAAATGCTCTGTCATTGAGCAGTATCCCCAACCTCCCTCTGCTATCTCAATTAATATTTAGTAATTCTCTTGGCCATGCCAAGTACTCTTGATATTTTAGGCATAAAAATCACAGAACGAGTAAATATGACTCAGAGTCTCTCATACTCTAATGGAGGAGAGAGGTTTTCTCCAGTTGCCTCACTAATGAATACAAACTTAGGGTAAATAGCCTGAGTAAATAGAGGCTTGCTTTGAAGGGGCTTGTGTAGGAAACACCCAGCTTGTCAAACAGAGAAGCTGTGAAAGTGTTGCTGGGCTCATGGGAGGTGAAGGGCTTTTGCTTCCTGTCTAAAGCAACAGCTCAAACAGAGGACCTGGCTTCTGAGCTACATTATCAGTTTGTAATTAGCAGGCTGGGAGGCAAATAAAAATGGTGAGGCGCTTAACTGGCAAATTGTCAGAAAATCCACTAAGATGTCTAACAAAGACTTTGCGATCTCGAGAGCCGATCATTATCTTAAAATTTGTTTTTAATAAAAGTGTCCTTTTCCAATTTAAAAATATTGCACAGTTTAAAAATTTGTAAAAAATATTCTTTTCTCGACATAAATTATTAAAATTAAAACCATTTGTCTTATTCTTTATGAATTGTGTTAATGTGATTATCAATAACTACCACTATATATAAAATATTCATCAAGGATTTCATGATTACTCTAAAAACTCAAAGGAAAATCATTGGTGACACCTCAACTCTGTAGATGTCAGGTAGATGCCTGAGATAAGCTTAAAATATTTTTTCCTGATAAAAAATATTTTTAAAAGATTGACAGTTAAAAGTTAAAGAAATCATACTTTAGTTGCAAAGAAATTCTTTTTTTAGATTGATAATTGCTTTCTAACTTTTCAAATTATTTGGGAGAAATTTGACTACAGAGATCTAGCTCCAAAAGTATAACTGAGCTTTCCAAACAGAAAACAGGCTTTTTTAATTAATTAATTTATTTATTAAAATTTTCCACCTCCTCCCATTTACCTCCCACTCTCCCCACTCCCCCTCCCTCTCCAGTCCTAAGAGAAGTCAGGGTGCCCTGCCCTGTGAGAAGTCCAAGGCCCTCCCACCTCCATCTAGGTCTAAAAAGGTGTGCATTCAAACAACTAAGCTCCCCAAAAGCCAGTACATGCACTAGAATCAAAACCCAATGCCATTATCATTGGCTTCTCAGTCAGCCCTCATTGTCCACCACAGAGAGTCTAGTCTGATCACATGTTTGTACAATCCCAGTCCAGCTGGCCTTGGTGAACTCCCATTAGATCAATCACACTGTCTCAGTGGGCGGATGCACCCCTCACGGTCCTGACTCATGTTCTCCCTCCTTCTGTTCTTCATCTGGACCTTGGGAGCTCAGTCCAGAGCTCCAATGTGGGTCTCTGTCTCTATCTCCATCCATCGCCAGATGAAGGTTCTATGGTGATATTCAAGATATTAATCAGTGTGGCTATGGAAGAAGGCCAGTTCAGGCACCCTCTTCTCTCCTGCCCAAGGACCTAGCTGGGGACATCCCCTTGGACACCTGGGAACCCCTCTAGAGCCAAGACTTTTGCCAACCCTAAAATGGCTCCTTTAATTAAGATATCTTCTTCTCTGCTCCCATATCTACCCTTCCTCCATCTCAATCATCCCATTCCCCCAAGCTGTCCTCAATTCTCTCTTCTCTCTCCCCATCTCCCCTTCCCCCACCTGACTCGGACCCCTGTGCTCCCAACTTTTGCCTGGCGATCTTGTCTACTTCCAATATCCAGGAGAATTAATATATATTTTCTTTAGGTTCACCTTATTATTTAAGTTCTCTAGGATCACGAACTATAGGCTCGGTGTTCTTTGTTTACGGATAGAATACACTAATGAGTGAGCACATACCATATTCATCTTTATGGGTCTGGGTTATCTCACTCAGTAAAGTGTTTTCTATTTCCATCCATTTGCATGCAAAATTCAAGATGTCATTTTTTTTAACTGCTGAGTAGAACTCTAATGTGTATATGTGCCACACCTTCTCTATCTATTCTTCCATTGAGGGGCACCTAGGTTGTTTCCAGGTTCTGACTATAACAAATAGTGCTGCTATGAATATAGTTGAACAAATGCTTTTGTAGTATGATGGGGCATCTCTTGGGTATATTCCCAAGAGTGGAATTGCTGGATCCAGAGGTAGGTTGACTCCCAGTTTTCTGAGAAACTGCTGCACTGATTTCCAAAGTGGCTGCACAAGTGTGCATTCCCACCAGCAATGAATGAGTGTTCCCCTTACTCCACATCCTCTGCAGCATAGGTTATCACTGGTATTTTTGATTTTAGCCACTCTGACAGGTGTAAGATGGTATCTCAAAGTCGTTTTGATTTGCATTTCCCTGATAGCTAAGGAAGTTGAACATGACCTTAAGTATCTTTTGGCCATTTGCATTTCTTCTGTTGAGAATTCTCCGTTCAGTTCAGTACCCCATTTTTTAATTGGGTTATTCAGAATTTTAATGCCCAGTTTCTTGAGTTCTTTATATATTTTGGAGATCAGACCTTTGTCTGATGCAGGGCTGGTGAAAATCTCCCATTCAGTAGGTTGCCTTTTTGTCTTAATGACCGTGTCCTTTGCTTTACAGAAGCTTCTCAGTTTCAGGAGGTCCCATTTATTCATTGTTGCTCCTATTGTCTGTGCTACTGAGGCTATATGTAGGAAGTGGTCTCCTGTGCCCATGTGTTGTAGACTACTTCCCACTTTCTCTTCTATTAGGTTCAGTGTGGTCAGATTTATATTGAGGTCTTTAATCCTTTTGGACTTGGGTTTTGTGCATGGTGATAGATATGGATCTATTTTCATTCTTTTTTTTTTTTCAAAATATTTATTTATTGTGTATACAGTATTCATTCAGCCTGCATGTATGCCTGCAGGCCAGAAAAGGCACCAGATCTCATTACAGATGGTTGTGAGCTACCATGTCTATTTTCATTCTTCTACATGTTGAAATCCAGTTATGCCAGCATCGTTTGTTGAAGATTCTTTCTTTCTTCCATTGTATACTTTTAGCACCCTTGTCAAAAATCAGGTGTTCATAAGTTTGTGGGTTAATAGACAGGTCTTCAATTCGATTCCATTGGTCAACATCTTTGGTTTTATGCCAATACCAAGCTGTTTTCATTACTGTAGCTCTGTAATAGAGTTTGAAGTCGGGGATGGTAATGCCTCCGGAAGTACTTTTATTATATAGGAATGTTTTGGCTATCCTGGGTTTTTTGTTTTTCCATATAAAGTTGATTATTGTTCTCCCAAGGTCTGTGAAAAATTTTGTTGGGATTTTGATGGGGATTGCATTGAATCTATAGATTGCTTTTGGTAGAATTGTCATTTTTACTATGTTGATCCTACCAATCCAAGAGCATGAGAGATCCTTCCATTCTGGTATCCTCTTCAATTTCTTTCTTCAAAGACTTAAAGTTCTTGTCAAATAGATCTTTCATTTCTTTGGTCAGAGTTATCCCAAGATATTTTATGCTATTTGTGGCTATCATGAAAGGTGATGTTTCTCTGATTTCCCTCTCTGCTTCTTTGTTTTTTGTGTATAAGAGGGCTACTGATTTTTTGGAGTTGATCTTGTATCCTGCCACATTACTAAAGGTGTTTATCAGCTGTAGGCATTCTTTGGTAGAGTTTTTGGGGTCGCTTATGTACACGATCATATCATCTGAAAATAACGAAAGTTTGACTTCTTCCTTTCCAATTCGAATCCCCTTAATCTCTTTATGTTGTCTTACTGCTATTGCTAGAACTTCAAGCACTATATTGAAGAGGTATGGAGAGAGTGGACAGCCTTGTCTTGTTTCTGATTTTAGTGGAATGGCTTTGAGTTTCTCTCCATTTCATTTGATATTAGCTGTTGGCTTGCTGTATATAGCTTTTATTATATTTAGGTATGAACCTTGTATCCTTAATCTCTCCAAGACCTTTATCATAAAGGGGTGTTGAATTTTGTCAAATGATTTTTCAGCATCTAATGAAATGATCATAGCTTTTAAAAAAAACCTGTGTGTTTGCCCTGCTCCTGACGGTGTGTAAGGTGTCCAGGAATGTCTGAGTAAGAGAGCATGGGATACACCTAAAATGGCTACCTTTAGTCACCAAGATCTCATCAACACTGCATTTGTGTGTGCTGAACTGTTTGGCTGATCATAACTTAGAAAGTTAAACTGCTCAGAAGAGTGAGATGTAATCCCAACTTTCAAAAAGCTGAGGTATAAGGATCACAAGTTTGAGGCAGGCCCCAGCTACATAGTGGTTTCAGAGCCATTATGGGTTACCAAGATAGACCGGTGTGAACGAATCCAACTTAAAAACTCAGAGGTCATCAGATATGTAGATCAAAGAAATATTTTATTCTTACATACTCATGCCATTCATTAAGAAGGCAAATTTATATTAAAACCGATACATTTTCTCCATGATGTTGAAACATAGTCTACACTGTTGGTGTTTGTTAAGTTTCCATAGTACTTTTTAAAATTAAACATGTGGTTCAGCCATCTTTCAGAAGTGCTGACCTGTTGCCTTTGAAAACATATGGATGGTGTAGGGTGATGCCGACCTTGTCTGTGTGCTGTAGAATTTGAATGGTTATATTCTAAGCTGTAGCTCTCATAAAGATCCCTCGCCACAGCAGGAGAACTGAGCATAAAGAATGGATTAGTGTCAGATGGATATAAAGTTGGTTTCACTGAAATGAGGTTTATTTTTAGTTACTAACACTGTTTGAAGACTAAATTACAGAAAATAGCAATCATTTTCTAGCACATTGGCTCTTAAAATTAATCAGGCAACTGGGTTAATAATAGCATTTTCTTATTAATAAACCACAGAAACACCTGTACTTATTCATCAGAAAGCTTCAAAATGATATTCTAGTGAAGGGGTGTCAAATTACCATCTGAAAAATCTTGAATAGATTGTATGAACACTTTATTAGTGAGAGTGAACTAAATAGCCTTCCAGTCTGTGCATTCTAAAGTTGAATAGCCTAAAGGTTAAGAGTACAATTTTCAAATTTAGGCAACCTGGATTTCAACCTCAATTTTAATACCAAGTGGTCAGGTGCTCAAGAACAAGTTAATTTTTTGCCTAAGAAGTTCCTCACATGTGGAATGAGAATGAAAGTCAGGTGATGATAATGAAGGAGAAGGGGGAGAAGGGAAGGGTAGGAGAAATGTAGATAGATAATAGATAGATAGATAGATAGATAGATAGATAGATAGATAGATAGATA